>WHSE01000200.1:0-40048 GCA_012295165.1 Asparagus setaceus
ACCTTTTCGATCACCGTCACCTCGGAAAAGAACGAGCCGCATTTCCAAACAGATAATAAAATGGGATGGATCTTCATCCAAAGATTAGCCTCGCCGATCATGGAGTCGAGATGTAGGCTCTACACAAAAGAAAAGAGGACCTTAGAATCTTCAATTAAAAAATCGGGAAACATATTCGTTAGAGGACTCTACCCGCTTCCTTCAAAGATAGTTTCGTGGATCGGCGAAGCTATCGTAGGAGTACCTATCGCCGAGTACTATCTACGCAGCTTGACCCCTCAAGATGCTCATCTATCTCAACAAATCATGTAGTAGCGGCCGACCAAAGAGCGGCGGAAGAGGAGTGCTTGCCACTACACAAAGGGAATTTCTCGTGCCCTTTAATTATAGTAGTATTGGCCAAATGGTCGGTCCTATAATTAATCGAAGAGAAAATTCATACCGCCTCGTGGATGGTGGCTTCTGCAATCTTCACCAAGAACATCGCCATCCCGGGTGACCGTTAAAGAAGTCATCCATGGAAGTGTTGTCAGATAAACCAGCCTTCCACCTAAATCTTCCATGGAGAAGTCCGATAAAGAAGGCATTAGGGAAACGAATGCAACTAAGAGTTGACGAACAATAGGTAAAGCTACTTACCTCCTACAAGCTAGGTTAGTTTGCCTAGTTTCGGTTTGTGCATTTGTCTCCGCAATCTCTAAAAGAGCAAAAAGCTTAAGAGGCAATTAGTGGGGGTACGACCCGAAGTCGCTTCAATTCTCGATTCGCCATCCGTAAGAGGAGTTATCAATGTTAGATATACTGGTTCACCGAATCAGTCCTACATCGGCCTCCTCCGCCATAGCTCCATACATTTATTGAGTAAAACTTGGCTCAAAGATGAGCGTAACCGGCCCACAGTAATTGTGGTGAGGAAAATCAAAGCCGTAATCATAATCCCTAAAACCCCTCGTGATGCAAACGGAGAAATGTTAGTCTCCAAAAGCCGAAAATTTTAGGTTACATCACGGAGAATTGTTACCTCCGCCGCCGACCGGATCATCGCCGGTCAAGTCTATATCAAAGGACCGAGGATTCACGAAGTCTTATGGGCTAATCTCTTTCGCTTAACCCTCGAAGGTCAGGCTTTCTTTTCTTCAACATTTTCCCCAAAATTCATTGAATGAGGAATCCAATAGAAAGGATGAGAAAACGAAGGGGAAAAGGAGAGAGTACCGAGGTTCTTCTCATAAACCGCAGCTCCGCTGGTCCTCTCCTAAAGTCGCAGCTGGCCGAGTTGTGGAACTCCTCCTCGCCTCTCCCGCCGATAAGATTGGCGCCTCTCGAAGCTGAGCGCATCCGGGTGTTCGAAAGGTCGGCTCGCAACCATGCTTCAGCCACCGATCCAGATAGCCCTCATTGTGGACCGCTCGTTAGCTACTAATAGCCAACTACAATGGAGGAATGTCGATTCCAACCGACGGCCTGAGCGGGAGATAATCTAGCACCGTACATCCCATGACGCCCACAACCATGCTCAAGGCCATCCACAAGTCCACCACGAAGTCCGAGCCGCTTGTTCAGTTCCCAACATAAAGTTGGTCGTGAACCTAACCGGCGAAAGCAAAACGACAGTGGAAAATAAGGCTCAATGAAGCATTCTCCTTTACCTCGTAAAATAAGATACCCTCGCCTCGATGTTCACTAGCCGCTTGAAATGTACCAATGTCGTTTAAGTTCGCTGTCTTCGCACCTCCTCGCCGACCAAGGACTCACCATATTGACCGTAAAACGGGGAAACATCTCGAAAGATCCACCCTTATGAATCAGATTCTGCTTGATCTCGTAGCCACGCCTCTTTCCATCCGCAATCCTCTACCAACCACAAGAAAGGAGTAGACGACTGGTGGAACCCGGCCACACATCATGTCGGACGATGAAGGACCACCAAGCCATTAAATAGGTATATGGGAGCTCTACTCTGACGAAGGAATACGGATGATGGCTCATCCTTTCTGAGTAAACGCCGGACTATATGCCGCAATCCACTGCGTGAATATTGGTCATCATTACCGAAAGGGAGAGAGAGTTCCTTCTGTGGGCAAGCCGAATCGCAGGTAAAGGACCTCCAAAGGTAAAGCATCATCGATTGGTAAGGAACCACACATTTCTTTAGCCGATTGCAAGATAGCCGGCTAGAAGAGTTGTCGCTGATAGGCTTTACCGCATACCACGTAAAGGTTGCAAACTTGGTCCCTGGGAAAACCATCTTCGGCAGAAGAAATGCGATAGGAGTTAGCCTCTGACCTCTCGATCAGTTCATTAACCTTCAAGAGCGGTGACAGCCACATATATCCTCGCCAGATTTGTCCTCCAAATGCCGGAACAAGTAATTGGCAAACCGCTTCGCACTCACTCTGCAATTTTCTTTGGCTAAGGTTGGGACAATGAGCTATATAATAATGACAAGTGAGATCCCATAAAGTCTTGTAACGGCGGGTGTGTGTTTCTTCAACGACTCGCCTCTGATCGAAGAAGTAATTATACAAAGATCTTCCCATGGGTAAACCCAATTTCGCATATCTCATGAAGAGCCACCAACTCGCCGGTTTGGTGAAAACGATTTGAATCGATTATAGAGCTCTAATAAGGTGAAGAAATGGTTGGCGCCGATGGAAGACCATACATGGTGGCACTAATCGTCAATACGTGCCGCAAGCACGTTCTCCATCCCATCGATTGAGGACGAAGTTGGTCAGCGATCCTACCAATGTTTACCCGATGAGTGAACCCAACCGTAAAATCTATGACTAGATGACGACATCTCTCGCCCAACGTAGCTGGTGCATTCTTCAAAGTCGCAGGCAGAACAAAAGCTCATTACGGGCGTCCAACCCCACAATTCCGATGAAGGTCGATGATACGATTCCTCGCGGAACTCGAACCGGCCAGCCGGGTAATAAACCGCAGTGATATGATCATGCTCTCTACGACGCCAAGACATATGCTGTCACAAAGATGGCGCCCGAGATCGGTCAATGAGAGCCGACGAGGTATCCGGGAATATACAAAGGACCTCCCGCTGCCTTTGTTCAACCACCTCACTCTCGAGCAAGAGTTGTATCCGGATCCTTAATCGAAGTCACGAACGATAACTGCTTTTGCAAAGGTTCGAGCCGTGTCTTTACAAGTGGCGCTGTTTGCGACCAATAGCCCGAGAATGCGGAATTCCCTCAACTACAGCCGAATCACCGCGATGGCTGTGGTGCAAATCGAGACGAGATAAAAATCGCGATCGCCACATGTGGAGTAATATTCACTATGGCTTCATCAACCGCGTAGTCCGAAAAGCTCCCGAGGAATAATCAACCAAATCGAAAATACCGCTAGTAAAAGGCTGAATTCATCTCACATAGATTGAGTCATTTACCTTATAATCTGCACGCATTTCATCCTATCGAACCGAGAACGATAAATATAGTCGCCAGAAACAAAGCGCAATATATCCCGCTCTACGTAGCAGGGTACCAGATGAAATCGCCCGCTAAAGATATCGGTGACGGTGATGACCAAGCAAAACCAATCAGGAAGCCAATCCCCACGGCGAGAATCTCGCCTCTTCCCAATCGCCACAAAGGAGAACGGCGGGTCAGAACGAGTGTACACGGAAGATGAAACGACCAAGCGCCGGTCCCCACAAAGGAGGATTTTCTTCCCAATCGCCACAAAGGAGAGCCGGCGGGATACAACGATATATAATGGAAGATGATAAAGTCGCGCACCACCGAAAGGGAGGCGCAGTATTCACGCTGCAAGGAAGTTGATCGACCCTTGGAACATGAGATCTTCGCGACGACATCGAAACCGCAAAAGAAAACAAATAAAATCGATATGCGCTGAAAATCATCAAATTTAGCACAAGAGACCCGTTGGTCGTCGCGTCACGGCCATGACGAGGCACTAACGGTGCCCCGGCCAACCGACCGAAGGCGCAAGCGCCGGCCGAGACCGAAGCGCCAGCGCTTCTGGCTTCGGCCGGCGCCGCGGCCGAGACCGAAGGCGTTTCAGGCCGGCCGAGGCCGAAGCCCATATACGTACGCCGCTCGCCGCCGCCTCGCCTTCTCGGTCCGGCACCTCGCACACACACAAAAAAAAGAAAAAAGAGAGAAGAAGAAAAGAAATAGGCGTTGTAAAATACTCGGCGCGGTACCTCGTTGTCCGAGAGAGACGAGACGGCGAGACGAGATGAAAACAAGAAAAAAAGAGCCAAAGGGGCCGCCTAGGTCGAGGCAAAAGGAGGAGCATGGGTATTTATAACAACTCCTAATGGGCCCAAATCAATTCCATTAGGACTCTAATCAGCCCCTAATTAGGAGTCCTAATCGGAACCTTATCAGGATGTCAAAATAGTGCCAAATCAGTCAGTTGATTGACTCCTACTCCCTCCGCTATATTTGGAAAGATTAGAAGATTTATTGGAGGATATCACCTCTCGAGAGCCCAGGCCTAATCAGCGTCGCCTAATCCTACTCCAAAGGATTGGTATAAAGCTGTTTCCTAATTTGTAGTTTCAGGAAGAATATTTCCATAAAAATATTCTTAGGGATAACTTCGATCGTGCTTGGTGCATCGGCGGCTAATCAGCGTCGCTAATCCTACTCAATAGGATTACGGTATAAGCTGTTTCCTAATTTGTAGAAGTTCAGGAAGAATATTTCCATAAAAATATTCTTAGGGATAACTTCGATCGTGCGGATTCATCGGCGGCTAATCAGCGGCGTCGCCTAATCCTACTCCAAATAGGATTACAGTATAAGCTGTTTCCTAATTTGTCGAGAAGTTCGGAAGAATATTCCATAAAAATATTCTTAGGGATAACTTCGATCGTCGGATGCATCGGCGCTAATCAGCGTAACCCTAATCCTACTCAAATAGGATTACGGTATAAGCTGTTTCCTAATTTGTAGAAGTTCGGAAGAATATTTCCATAAAAATATTCTTAGGGATAACTTCGATCGTGCGGATTGCGTCGGCCTCAATCAGCGCGTCGCTAATCCTACTCCAAATAGGATTAGGTATAAAGCGTTTCCTAATTTGTCGAGAAGTTCAGGAAGAATATTTCCATAAAAATATTCTTAGGGATAACTTCGATCATCGCGGTTATGTCGGCGCTAATCGGCGTCGCCTAATCCTACTCCAAATAGGATTACGGTATAGCTGTTTCTAATTTGTCGAAGTTCGGAAGAATATTTCCATAAAAATATATTCTTAGGGATAACTTCGATCGTCTGGATAGCATCGGCCTTAAATCAGCGTCGCCTAATCCTACTCAATCGGGAATCTGTATAAAGCGTTTCCTAATTTTCAACGAAGTTCTGGAGAATAAACCCATATTCTTAAGGATAACTTCGATAACCCTTAATTTCCTCCCACCATAATATCAAAAAGGAATAATCGGCGAGGCATGAAAATCATGTTGACAGGGACAAGCGTGTCTAGTCTCGAAGAAACTTCTCCAGTGTGGATAATCATATCCCAACAACGGTCAGCAGCGTCGCACTCGCCCGATTGAAGGCTAGGGCGATGGTTGAAGGCAAATGGTCTCTGTTTAAGACAAGGAATCCTCGGAGGATACCTCCATGAAAAGATTTTTCCTCGGCGTGGTCAAACTAACAACTGCGTGATGATGGAAGAATTAGCCGATTGAGGATTATGAAATTCCATTATTACGACACGATCCAGCGTGTAAGAACAAGGAGATCGCCGATATACGGAGAAGTCAAAAGTCGATGGTTAGTCAAACAACGACCGGAATACCGAGTTACAAACAAAACTCACCCACCGGCTTGAATCAAGATTTCAACAAGCGGTCGGACAATAAATCACGACGCTGCGACCTTATCGAAATCCTACAAAGCGGATGATGCGAAAGAATCGAATACTTGAAGCTAACTTTTGGGACCCTCCGTGAAGGCCGAAGGGAACCATCCGTCAAAGTATTCGGGCTCGCCTATAAAAGAACAAAGGCTGGAACACTTTGGAGGGAATATCTGTGGCGTTGAAAAATACTTACAAGATCCCGAAACCAACTTCGTGGCGAAGTCGTGAATGGCAACCCATCGGATATCTGGGGCGTCGAATCGTTGAGGCGAACGACGGCAAACCAGCGTCGCAAGCAGGTTTAAGCGGACTTGAATAGGCGATCGAATTTCAAATCTGTTGAGCGGAACAAACAAAGTTAGTCCGGAGCCAAATCTGAGCGGAATCTAAGTCGGGAAAGACCAAGAGTCGAGAATAAGCGAGGACCTAAGCCCGAGGAACCGAGCAGGCTTGGCGTGAGCAGCCCAGCGGGACCTCGGCCACCTCGGCCAACTTGGTGGTGGCTCGGCAAAATGGCCGAGCCACTTGTGGCCGACCTACGATCCTATAAATAGGGGGTCTTCCGGTCGAGGGGAAGTTTGGATTGGGGATTTGGAAATTTTGGAGATTTTGGATTTTTCGATATTGGTGAGAGAGTTCTCAGCGAATCGACGGTAGGTCGGCTGATTCAGCACCGGGCGAGCACGAGTTCGATCGACGTCGGATCTACAATAGCGAGGTAAGAATTGGATTGACTCGGAATAGCTGATTTCTCCTAGTAGATCTCACCCGCTCGGCGATCCTCTCCCGTGAGTGTGATCCCCGGCGATCCTCTCCTTAGTGAGTGATCCCCTTAAGCGTCGTTTCCTTCCGTGAAGCGAGCCCCTTCCCGTCTGGAGTTTGAGAACGGGTTTCCACTGGATCAGGTTGCGGTGGTCCACGGACGATTCAAGTCCGACGCAGTGAAGAACACAGCGAGGATCGTTATGATGAGATCCTGCGTTTGTTCATCTGAGAAAAAGTTGTAATCTTTTATTTTCATTATGCGCTTAAAATAAAAGGCGATTTTTCTTTGTTTGAATTTTGTTGTAGGCCCAAGAAGCTGTAAGCAAGTTCAACGACAATGAATAACAAAACAATTTTCCCCGCGAACATGCATAAGATGTATGATAATCTTTTTGATTGTCTTCATGACCTTTAAAGCTAGGTCCATCCACCAACTGCAGTTTTAGGTTCCTAGACAATGCCCTTTCTTGCTCGTAGTTGCGTGAGCCAGTAATTTGATCCCAAAACATATTGCACCGATTTTGTGTCAAACAGTTTCTAGCTAATTCTTGTATGATCCTTCCAGACTTAAAGACTTCCATACTCCCTAGTGAATACCATTTTGACAGGGAAAAGTGCTTAATCACCATATCAATGGTGTGATGTTGTTAGTAATTTAACTTTCATCCACAAAGTGGAAATTATCAAGCCACAGATTCATGCAGATGATAATGATGACATTTATCTCTTATTACGATTTTTCTTTATTACTAACGAAAAACATAAACGCCTTATTGCTTTTGCTCCTAAATTCATATGAGAATTAAAAGGCTATATGTATTGTTTCTAAAACAGGTTGGTGGGAGGACCCAAGTGTACAAGGGGCTAACATATGTTACTGTTAGAGGTGCTGGCCATGAGGTTCCTCTTCTTCGACCCAAGCAAGCCCTCGTACTCTTCAAGTCATATTTGGCAGGAAGTCCAATGCCGACTCTCTCTGAGGTTGAAGATTCTTGAGCTTGGCCTCTGCCTTTTATTTCTGCAGGCTAATGGACACTTCAAGCTTCTTCAGCTTCCAGTTTAAACGAAATGCCAGAAGAATGCAGATATCTAATTTTTCTTTTGATGCACAATAAAACCTTGTTTGGTTTGTATACATTCAGGGTTACATGTTTAGATTGGTTATCTTTTTGTAGTTTTATGGGAAGATTTAAAGGCTGGATTTTCTTAACATCATGTATTTGGATGTAATATGAAGCTTTTCCTTTGGAGTTGGGGGATTATATAAAAAATAAAAAGACTGGCAGAGAGAGACTGTATTTTGAACTTGTCAAGTGTTGTGCAAGCACTTTCCTCTCTAGAGCATGAAATAAAGCTGTTATTTGTAAAAACTGTCACGCCCTTTAACATTCACTTGTCTAAGCTATATGAGCATTTAGTTCATAATTGAATTGGTGTATATCAATGTCCTGGTTTTGTCATTTGATATCTTTATAGTGCTCCTCTCATGTTACTCTTAGGATGACGAAGATTGTTGGAGTCAGCTTCCATGTCAGCCTCATCTGCCCATTCAAGATCACGACCGGCGTTTTCACTGCAAGAGGAAAACATTCCCCTCGTCATGTAGATTCCGATGACTTGAGCTTCTTATACCTAATGGAGATTTTTTTTTTTTTTTGGTGGGTGGGAGGGTTTGGGGACATGCCAATGATGTGGCGAGAGGAAGAAAAAATCACACATAAAATTGCTTAGCATGCCAATCGGGTGCTCTCAACTAAAAGGCTAAAGCCAAACCTCTCTATTTTTAGACCAAAACTCGAAGGCTTCGATATTCTCTTTTGCAAAGCTTCTCTTAAAAAAAAGGAGAAGACAAGATATGAATGTATTCTTGTTTTCTTAATCTCTACTTCTTCATATGTTTTTGCTCAGGGGGGAGACAAGGCGAAGAATTTGCCGTGTAGTACTTCAAAGTGGATTTTGCCCATTACGCTGACTATATAACAGTTGACAAGCACCCTGAGAGTGAGCTCTTTTGCTGGTTCTTTGAGGCTGCTGAGAAACCTAAATCTAAGCCTCTTGTTCTCTGGTTAAATGTATGCCCATGAAAAGAATTCTCTTTTCTGCTATACTATTTTTTTTTGGGTTACATTTAATACTTTAAAGTTTGCTTAATGTTTTGAAGTCCCCTCCACCCCACCCCACCCCACCCCTCCCACCCCACCCCAACCACCAAAAGAAAAAACAAAAACAAAAACAAAAAAGAGAAAAACAACTTAAAGTTTTTAAGATATTCATTGTGGGAGAGTGGGTAACATATCATTTATACTCATTGCACTGTATCCTTCTCTTCCCAAATTATTCATGGTCCAATTTGTGTTTGGGAAAATGAAGAAATGAATTACTGTTTTATTTTCAACGGGTTTATGGTTTAATAGCCAAAGCAAGAATAGAGGTATTCGACATGAATTTCTTTCTACTCTAAGCGTATAGAAGTCAAAAACTTATTACTTGATAATTAAATTATGCATTTTATACAGAATTATGAAAGGTTAGATAAGTGAAGGGTGGCTTGTTTGGATTTGCCCTAATGGATGGAAGTTAAGTGAACATAGAATAAGTTAAAAGAAGTTAAGGTAACATATAGCGCTTGTATGGAAATTTAGTAAGGAAATTTATTTCACCTCGTTTGGGAAGTTTAATAAAGTGAAGGGAAAGTAGGGGAACATATGTAAAATGACATAAATAACTTTACTATTATTTCATCCATTTGGATCTCATCTTGATAAAAGGGAAAAATTGTCTTTGTGTAATATTCTTTTGTGAGGAGTTCCCTTTCCTCTAATACACCCCAAATGTCATGACCCCAATTTCGAACCTAGAAGGAATATTGGGCGGACTATACCGTGAAAATATCCTCTAAAAATCTACATTCATAAAGAGACCACCAAAATAATCTCATCATATGAGTTAAACCAAGAACAAATATTCTCTATAATCTAAAAGTCGATATTAATCCAAATTAACTTGAGATAATAAATATTCCTCAACTTGAAATAAAGTCAACCTAAAGGGAAAATATTTCATTATTACAAAACTTCCAATTATCGGCTACATATGAAGACTTTATTCAACCTTCACCTAGAAGAAAAGTAGTCTGCAAATTTTATTCCTTGTTCCCTTCTAATAATTTAGGAACCACCAACTCCACCTAATCTCGAGTCTCGAAAAGAATCAATATAACACAATGAGTTCACAACTCAATAAGTGGATAAATTTATACATTAAACCTTGGTTTAGCAAAACTAAAATAATTTGACTTGATAAGCAAATTATTAAAATGATAAAATCATCAATGAGCTCACAAATTTGATACAATATCTTTAAAATATAAATTTCAGGCTGGAAAATAAGTAGGTCCGTCTCAATGCGGTCAACACTTCATACTCGGTTGACTTGCTAAACCCCACAATTATTAAGCCCGTGGTTCCGGGACGGTGAGACCCAAATTTGGGCTCTTAGCGCTAAAATAAAAACCTCATAGAGGCACATTGAGCATTGTTTAGATGACTTACTTATCTCCGACATATACCACTATATTGACTTGAGATGCGTATGCTTTAAGAAAAATGAACAAAGTTCATATAACCAAATACTTTATAAATAATTGCCAAAGGCCAACCGATATTAAAATTAATCAATCACATATACATCTCAACTTACTATTATATGAAAAGACATGATTGTCAACAAAGAAACTAAGCATACGCTTATACCAAAATATCCATGTGCATCAGGTCCAATCAACAAATGCGAATAAATCACACAAAAGGATATAAGCCATCGGGAACAAATCCGCATATACTTAATATAATTTTATACGAAAAGTACACAGTATAAATGGATAAATTCACCACTTACCTTAAACCAACCGACGATCCAAATTCAACTCTTATGATGCTTCTGAGGAGCCACTAGAAATTCCTAAGGAATAAATACTAGAAATTATCAATACTAACTATTAGATAGTTAACATGATATGCGACTAATCATGCTAACTACTTGATCAGCCTATATCATTTGACATCCCAAACTTAGTATATTATAAGTCATCCCCACCACTTGATATTTTTGTAGTCTTAATAGGTGTTCGCGGGGAAAGTTGACTTGTTATTCATTGTTGCTGAATTCGTTTACAGCTTCGTTGGCCTACAACAAAATTCAAAAGAAATGCCTTTTATTTTAAGGCGTACAATGAAAACAAAAATTACAACTTTTTCCTGTATGAACAAACACGAGGATCTCTATTTTCGGGATCACCAAACTGCGTGGAGTTCTTCGCTGTCTTGGGGACTTTTTAATCGTCCGTTGACCACCGCGCAATTCCGATCACGGTGTAAACGGGTTACGGAACTTCTGAGCGTAGAGGGCTCGTTTCCGCAGAAGGGAGCGGCGCTGAGGATCACTCACGAAGGAGAGCTGCTTGAGGATCGCACTCACGAAAGAGAGGATCGTAGGGCCGGGTGAGATCTACTAGGAGAAATCCGCGCTATCCACGAGATTAAGGCGCTTAACCTAGAGGGTATCGTAGTTAGACCGAGTTTTCTTACCTCGCGATTTGTGGATCGGCGTCGGCGGGACTTGTGCTCGCCGAGGCAGTAGCGTTGGCGTTGGCTCGTGGATCTCGTGAGAATTCTTGAGAAAATCCCGAAAATCCGCCTCAAATCCAAAAGCCAAATCCTCCAGAATCCACCAAAATCCACTCCCAAAATCTCCCCTTGATCCTCAAGACCCCTATTTATACAAATTGGGGGAATCGCCCACCTTGGTGGCTCGGCCACTGCCGAGCCACCGGCCACTTGGCGAGCCACCTGCGGCCAGTGTTGAGTCAGTGGCTCATTCCTGGTCAGCCACCCTCGGCCCCTGGTAGAGGCACCTCGGCCAAAGTGGCGAACCTCTACCATGATGGCGAGCCTCCTCGACCAATTGGCCAGGTTAGCCGCTTCGTGTAGTTTTCCGTGCGTCTTCGTCATTTTCCGTCGACTTGCGTCGTTTTCGTCGACTCTTCGGTCTTCGGGCTTAGTTTTGCTCGGTGATGTGCGTTGTGTTTGAGTCCGTGCCGATCAACTTTCGAGCTCCAAGCGGCTCGTTTGCATCGGCGGACTAAGTGCGGTTGATCGTCTCGTCGGCGTTTGAGTTTAGTCAACTTCGCCTCGTTGAGCTTAGATGGGGTCTTCTCCTCGACACGTCGTTTCGGCTGATGCGCCTCGCCGACTCACTTCATGTGTTAAATTCGACTGCTTTATCGTTTTCGCGGCGTAATCGTCGTCGAGCGTTACGGGGTAGCCCGTCGGCCGGATCGTCGGTTGTCAACCTTGTTCACGAGTCTTGTTGGATGCGATAAGCAATTTTTAAGCCTCAGATACCCCTCCAAAGCGTCTCGGTCGATTCTTGATAGTGCGGGATGCTTTGGGCGTGAAAACCCTTCACCCTTTAGTTGGCGTGATAGGACTTACGAATGACCACGGCGTTTGATCTCTCCTCTCCCTTGATCTTTCCGGTGCTTTGTAGGATTTATTGAAGGTATTACGGTGCTTGCATTTTTTGTCGACCGTTGTTGAGATCTTGACCAGAAGTTGATAGATGAATTTCTTTTGAGATTGGCTCGGTATTTAATTCCTCCAATCCTCTCGGTTCTCGGTGCTTTGTAGGATACCAGGGGTGTTACGGTCTTTGCATTTATTGCTTGACCATTGTTGGAGTTTCAAAGCGTAGCTAATTAAGTTTCCTTCTTGTCGACTTCGTGTTGGTGAATTGTCGTCCAATTGACCATCGAGATTCCTCGTTGATCGGGAATCCTTGGCTGCGACAGCGTTAATTGGCGTCGAACTACATGGATTTTAGCCTTCAACGGCCGAGTCGCGGCGTTGACCGGCGTCGCGATCTTCGCGTGGATCGAACCGTTGATCGGTGAATCCTTGTGACGGCCAGCGTTGGTTGGCGTCGCTCTTGTATTACTCCTTGTTGGAGCACAATTATCCTTAGTGGAAGGAATTTTTCTTGGGACTTATTACAATTCTAAGCTGTTGACCCGATGGGCCTTCGGCGGCGGCGCGTGAATCGGCATTGATCATTGAGAGGATTCTTTCAAGGTAGAGCCTTGTCCGTAGCCAACATAAGCAGCCGAGTTAGATTTTATCCCTCTTTGAGGTTCCACGGTGGGAGAAATTGGCGTTGCGAGTTATCCTTAAGAATATGGTAATATTCTCCGGAACTTCGTTAAGAATTAGGAACTAGTTTATACCGTAATCCTATTTGGAGTGGCATCGGCGGCGTGTTGATTACCGTCAATGCAATCCGCCGCGATCGAGTTATCCCTAAGAATATTTTTATGGAAATATTCTTAGGAGTTTCGACAAATTAGAAACGGTTTATACTCGTGTTCTGATTGGAGTAGGATCGGTGACATGGGAGAATATCGGAAGATTGAGTCTGCCGGGCCATTCTTGATGATTTCGACCATTTGGAGGTTAAGCTCCAAAGTCTACAAGATTTTAGGCGGCCGGCTTGGCGAGGATGCTTGTGTCTTGGACTCGAAGTTTAAGCGGCAAGACCAGGTGCATCATTCGAGGCTAGCGTCGGCTGAAGCTTCCTCTTCCGTGGGACATTTTGGTCTTGTGTCATTTCTTTGGAAGCGAGGATAGTAGAGCTCGAGCAGGGAACTGGCGGTGAGGAGAGTCCGATCATGGCGAAGGCCAACAAAGAAGAGACTCTGGTGGTCGTGCGAGAAATTTGAATTCGAAGAGGTTTGGTTGGCTGAAGGCCCTTAATAGCGTGAGTCCTGGAGTTTTGGCTTCAAGTGGAACCGACAAACTTTCACCGATAAAGCATAACAAATTCGTTCCCATAAATTTGATGTTTAGGGATTTGTAATCTCATCCTTTTATCAATCAAATATGTCCTTCTTTTATTATGATTCTTTTATTTAAATAGAAATAATTAACCATAATACTTATAGGATTTTGGCAAACCCTCACCATCAGCGGGTTTGATTAGCCTTTACCAACTACCGTTTGAGTTGGGCTAGCGTCGCGGATTATCTCGGATCCGTTTCGTTAGTTGTGCTAAAAGAATGAAACTCTCTTAGACTTAATGCTCACGACGTTGAATACGTAGGCCCGTACTCTTTACGGGCAAGAGACCACCCGGCAGCGTGCAGCGTAGACTCATCCCTTCTTAGGCCGGGATAAAATACCCCGAGAATCAAACTCGGTGTCTTCTTCAATCGGAAAAAGACTAAACCGGCAGCAGCGTATGGCGTTGGCTTTATCCTTCTTAGGCGGGATAAAATACCCCGAATCGAACTCACGGTGTCTTCTTCAATGGAAAAAGACTAAACCGACAGCAGCGTGTGGCGTTGACTTTAGGGTTATTAGCCAACCCGGCCTTCAACGGGTTTGATGGGCCTTTACCAACTACCGTTTGAGTTGGGCTAGCATGTAGATTATCTAAATCCGTTCTACACACAACGTTATGCTAAAAGAATGAAACTCTCTTAGACTTAATGCTACGATGTTGAATCGTTGACTTCGTCTTTCCACGGAAAGACTAACCCGGCGGCGCGTGTTGGCGTCGACCCATCCACTGCAGGATTAGGGATCAAATTCCCCAAGATGAATCTTGGCCTTCTTTGACGGAGAATGATTGAGCCAGGAATAAGATTGATTGAGGTAGGAAAGGAAGAATGTATTCTATTTCCCGAAGGTGGAGAGAAAGGAGGATCTTGTCTCCTATCTCCGGGTGTTTGGGACGAATCCGAAACAAGAGAGGAAGGTTTTGTATCCTATCTCTTGCCAATGGAGAGGAGTTTTGTGTCCTCAGGAAGCTCACATAATTCAAAATAAGAGAGGAAGGTTTTGTATCCTATCTCTTATTGATGGAGAGGAATGAGGATCTTATCTCTATCTCGGGATATTGGAAAGGAAGGATTTTTGTCACATTTCTGAAAGAGACTAAAATGGGATCTCCATTTTGAGAATCTTGAAAGATGAAACTAAGAGTGGGATCTCCTCGAGAATCCAAGACAAGAGAGGAAGAATGTATTCTATCTCTTGCTTACGGAGAGGAAGAATGTATTCTATCTCGGTGAAATGTGGGAAAGGAAGAATGTATTCTATTTCAGATGAGAAACTAAGAGTGGGGTCTCCACTCGAGAATCTTGGAAGGGTACGGATAGCTTTGGCTTATGGGATTGCTAACGAGGATTTGAGTGGACCTCGTTCGTGGAATGAATCGAGAGGGATTTCTTTGGTGGTTGGACGGGGAGATTTTAGTGGGCCCAGTCGATGAATTTGATCGGTGAGAGAATTTTGGAGGAAAACAAAATAACTTAGGGTTATCCTCATGAAAATGAGTGAGATATTCTCGAGGAACTTCCCATCAAAGCGGGTTATCTGAGATGTACTAAGGATAATACTTTTCGAAACTTCCCATTTATCGGCATTAATTGCGGTCGGTATGGCGTTGAAAAATACTTACAAAATCCCAAGGCCAACTCGTGGCGAAGTGGCGAATGACAACCCATCGAATGATCTGACGTCGAACTTCGGCGGCCGAACCTGGCGTCGCAAGCGCGGTTAAACGGACTTGAGCGGACGATCGGTTGAGGACCGTTGAACGGAGCGAACCAAGAATTAGTCGAATCAAGTATAGAGCGGAACCCAAACCGAGAGGCCAGAAAAAGCGGTAGCTTGAAAAAGCGAAGGCAAAGTGGCCTCGGCCAAGTGGGCGAAGTGGCTCGGCCATAATGGCGAGCCACCTCGGCAACAGCGAGTCTCGACAAAGTGGCGAAACCACCTCGACCAACTTGGCGAGGTGCCTCGGCAGTGGTAGGCTCGACCACCATGGCCGAGCCACCTGCTGGCCAGTGGCTGACAGAAGTGGCCCGAAACCGGCTGGCCATTGTATAAATAGGGGTCTTGTTGGTTGGAAAAGGGGGATTGAGCGGGCTTCGATTGGATTTTGGGATTTTCAAAGGCTCGGACTTGAAGAGTTCTTGCGAGATCTACAGTAATCGGCGCCGGTTACGAGAAGCGGCGAGCACAAGTTCGGTCGTCGGATCTTCAATCAAAAGGTAACAATTGAATCGAACTACTGATACCCTCTAGATTAAGCCGTCTTAATCTCGGGGATAGCGTTGTGATTCCTAGTAGATCTCACGCTCGTGATCCTCTCGCCGTGAGTGTGATCCCCTCGGCCGTTTCCTTGTGAAAGCGAGCCCCTTTACATCTGTAGTTCGAACCGGGTCTCTACGGATCGGGTTAGCGGTGGTTCACGGACACAATAAGTCCCGGCCGAGGCAAAGAACCCATAGCGAGGATCCGATATAGAGAGATCCCGTGTTTGTTCTAAGGATAAAAAGTTGTAATCTTTTTTGATTTTCATTGTAAGCCTTAAAATAAAAGCGATATTTCTCTTTGAATTTGTTTTGGCGACTGAAGTTTGTAACATTCAAATCAATGACAATCATCCCAACTTTTACGCGAACAAGGCTGGCGACCAGTGGGAGTCACCGGCCTCGAATCGGTGGTGCGTGCATAGCCGCGGATCCTTATCGGTGGAGGAAGAGGTGAGTTAAGTTCGACCAAGAGAAGTTCGAGGAGTACTTGTCCTCACCCTCTTCAGATCGGTTCCCCCGCCGCTCCAGAAGGACTCGGCGCAAGGAGAACCCGATGGGCCTCGAGGTAGAGCCCGGGGCGGTCAAGTCCCGGCTGCCCGCAGGTAGCGAGAAATCCCGGCGTCACGAAGTCGAACTACAGGCGCCCGAGATGAGCGTCGATGGCCCGCGCACTCTCCAGCGAGCCCGCCCGGCGGCGAGCATGGCGCGCAAACTTCGCGAGGAAGCGGATCTAAGGTCGAGACTCACGCGGGCTCGGCCTCAAGGAATAAACAGTTTATCCAAGCCATCAACGGCGAGTGGGTCGTGTCAGCGGAACCGCTCCACACCGAGGCGCATCCGGGCGCCACTCCGCTAGCGCCAAGCGAGCTTTGAGTGCGGCGAGGCTCGTGAATTAAAGAAGGAAGTGGCAAAGCGCCAGCGTCCGCCCGAGTTTGGAGGCCCAAGTCTAATGGTGCCCCAACCTCGGTCGCCCACACTCCGTCACGGTGCTTAAGCCCGAAGGATACGAGTGTTACAAATCAGCGCCAAGGTCCAAGGCGGCGGCGCCTCCGAACAAAGCGTGCGCATCAAATCGATGGTAAGCCAACTCGTCACCACCACCAAACCGACTATCAAGGATCGTCTGGTCACCGGAGAGAATCGCGGGTCACTCTCCTCATGCGAGGAGCGCACCGTTCCGCAAGAACAAAGATTCCTGCTGACCTCTCTATCGGTTGAAGTCGAAGTCAGAGTCTGCACTTCAGCCCACATCGGCGAAGTCTAGGCGAATCACTCCGGAAGCCGATGGTTGACCCGATCCTCGGAAAGAGCGTTTTCATCGGCGATGAGGGCGTTATACCCGAAGATCCGACATCTGGCGAGGTTGCTTCGATACACACGTGAGTACTGTACTACGTGCAAGATGCGAGAAAATCTCGAAGATTCCCCAAATTAGCCTTGATCATGCTTGTGCTCGAGGCTCATCAAACGATGCTCAGTGCAATTGCCATCAAAGCTCGAAAGGGTGTCGGTCTTCCGAGACTCACGCGGAGATGCGAGACCTAGGACAAAGCGATTCCGCCAAGGATGATCTCGAGAGAGTGAGTTGCGAAGGTCACTAATATGACCGGCAAAGAATCATCGTCACGGGCTATTCAGCGCGCTCGCAGCGGTGACTTCGTTCGCGGTCGGGACTATCCGGCGGTCAGTCTGATAAGCTTCTGAAGAGGTTACCAGCGGAGGATGATCGCGTGAGATATTGGCTCATAATCGCATCGATCATCTTGTATCTAGCGAAGGAGCCCCAAAAGCACTTATGATCGACAGTCAAGTGGCCAAAATGCTAGGCGGCGTTGAATAAACAGGGAAAACTTCAAATTAGAAATGGAGTTGGCCATGCGAGACTGAGAGAAATGCATGACCAGCAGATCAAGCTTTAACGAAGCATCGAGGGAATCAAGTCAACACATTGGCGTTGATCAAGATAATGGCGGCTTCGGATCGAGGAGGAAGCACGAAGATGATAACCCTCACGAACCTGCGGCGCTGCTTGTTGCTCATGAGCGAGAAGATCAAAGACTTGGAGAGCAAAATCAATTCATTGATTTACGCTCAAGAAATGCAGAAAGGCGATTTCCTTGCCCATGCAGAAGTAGGAATCAATCCCTTACCGTCGAAGTTTAATAATAAACTTCACACCATTTGGCGGAAGGGTTCCCGACGCAGCACTTGATTTATTTCAGTCACACTCGGAGTTATTTAAAGCGAACCCTTGATGGTTCGGTCATTCGTTGGCACCCTTGTGGAACGCGCCGAATGGTACCCGCCGTCTCAGCGGGGAGCATTCCGGCTGGGGCGACATGGAGTCTAACTTCTTACCAATTTCTTTGATAGCGATCTGAGGTATCGTCGGGCGTTCGGCGACGAAGCGGAAAAACGGAGCCGTGGACATCTTTGTTAAGCGATTCGGAACAAGGCAATGAGGCTGTCGGGATCAATAACGAAGGTTCATCCTCAAACTGCCCGCGACAACTTATCAATAGATGTGCTTGAAGCAATGGGTACAGCACCATCGATAGCGATGGAAGGACTTGAAGGTTCGTGGAAACAAGCGAGATTCCTCAAAGGAAAAAGCGAGAGGTCGGTAGACACGGAGCTCGAAGCGTAACTTTGTCCTGACAAAGGAAAAGAAACAAACCAAAGGCGGTTCTTGAACCGCGTTCCAACTCAACCCAGCGGCGGCCAGCGGCAATGGCGCCCATAACGAGGCCGCGGTCGCGTGGCAACTGGGCCACAAAGCGAAAAGCGTTAGAGCGAGATTCGAAGTCCTATTCCTTTAGGGACGGCGAGATTCCCGGTCTCTTTAAATATCTTGTGGAAAATAACAAGATCAAGCTCCTCAGATTCGAGAATCAAGAGGAAGTGACTGAATGACCCAAGATCGCATTGCATACCATAGGCGGTTCATCACCCACTAAATCATTTCAGCCTTAAGGACAAAATCGGGCTTTAATTGATGTAGGGTCATTACTATGAAGCCGTCAAAGAAAGAAGGTCGGGCGAATCACGGTATCCATAAGTTTGGTCGGTGCCATTGACATGGTTTGAACTGAACCGTGGTCAAAGTTCTGATGAAAGCGGTGAATGGCGACCCACACAAGCAGCGCCGAAAAGGACTTGTATCATTATCTGACCCGAATGGCGAAGTCTTGTGGAGTCCACCGAACTTCTTGGAAGATGAGCAATGGGTAGCCTCTTCTTGAAGAAAAAGCGAAAGCGAAAGGGAAAGGCATGCCATGCTACTTCCGCAGTGCGGAGAGGCGATGAGCAGTGGTAACATTCCGGCGTAGAGGAACACTGAAGCCCATGCGGTGGACCGCAGTACAAGTACAAGTACGGAAGTCCCGACCCTAATGCCAGGCGGCTCTCAGCTGGGGGTACCAACAAATCCTCACTTTCGCCGAGAGAAAGTGCAGCAGCGAGTAGGCTGCCAAAGCTACTGACAAAGCGGCCGCATGAAGTTCAACTCGGCGGTCTCGATTGATGCCCGGGTGGAAGAGATAAGCGGAGAACCGAACTCTCCATACGCTTGATGTCATGGCCCAATTAGCCAATATCGCAAGGATCACTCTCTATGAGAACTGCTATCAAAAGAGGCGAGAAGCTCTTCAAAGCCCTCGCCGATTGAAGTCTTCCTCACCCGATTAGGTAGAGTCGGAAAAGTAAACCGGCACAACCTTGCGACTAAACACTTCCCGCATCACCTTTACAAAGGAGGATATGCGGGAGGAATTCAACACGATGAGGCGGCTATACTTCAGGGTATATTGGCTCTAGTGAAGTTAGGATCCAAGTCGATCCGGGTTCGTATGAGCATCATGCCCTGCGCCTCATGTATCATCGGGAATTCACGCGACAAGCTAGCATCAAGCGGCACAATGATCTGGATTTAACACCGGTGGGTCCGCCCACTTGGTAAAATCAGTTAAAGTGCCAAATGGGGACTTAAAGTCGAAGTCACTGCTATGTGATTGTGAGACTTCCTATAACTTATTGTTGAGTCGACCTTGGATCCCACAATAGCGTTATAGTCCGTCTACTCTTCATCGGTGTCTCAAATATGAACCACGAATAATGAGTCAAGGCGGTGGTGCGGACAAACAACCGTTTAAGGGGATGGAAATTATTTCGCGATTCTCTCCTCTACTGATAATGAGTCGGCGAATCATCGGCCCAAAGAATGCGGACAGCGGTGAAACGTCACGAAGCGGGCTTGGTTATAGTGGAGGTTTTGTTTTAAATGACATTGTACCTTGTAATCAATCTTGGCGATGAAGAATCGTCGGATGAACATTGTAATTGGCAAATTGCCGATGAATCAATAAATGGCGATTTAGAGTATCCTTTATCTTTGAATGATGTGATAGCGAGTTATACAATGATCGAGTTGCACACATAACTTCGATCATCTTACTTCACAAAAGCGATTCGGGACTCCTTTGGGACAACACTTGTCATCCCACGAAGATCAAGTAGTGAAAGAGACTTGGTTTCACGGAAAAGGAGATCAGTTCCAGCGAATCATTTCTTTGAAGAAGGTGAAGATGACAATGGGCCTATCCTCCACACATTGGATATAGTCGAAACGGGTATCATGAAAAGATGGGGGTATGACTTGACGAGGAAGGTCTATGTTTGGGGCGAGGCCCTCGAACCCTCCTAAGCGGCATATGTCCCAAGAGGAAGCGGATAATACTATGCATTTAGAAGGGTTGGGATCGAATCCTCCTCGAAGATGAATGCTCGTGGGTGATTGATAATAATCCACCGGTGAGAGGGACATGTCGACTCTTGACTTGGGATTGACACCCGACCTCGGAGCTTTCAAGGCTTTGATGTCGAATATGGCCACGATCGATCCTGCTACTATTGAGGGTGATGAAGATATGCCAACATGGGAAGACCCATGGATCCATCAACTCGAGCGGTTTGGGGATAGGTTGAACAAAGAACCCCCACTAAGGATGAGTAGTCGAGTTAATATGGGTGATGAGCATCCCAAACTCATAAACATCAGCAATACTCTCCCGGGAAGAAAGGAAGAGTTGATTGCCCTAATCGGGAGTATATCGATGTATTAGCTGGAGTTCGAGGACATGCGGGACTTCGACCCTAATGTGGCAACACATCGCCTCAACATCAAAGCGGATGTCAAACTGTCAAGCAACGGCAAAGGCGGTTTAGATCCACAAATATTGGAGGCAATTGTTGGCGAAGTGAAGAAACTCATAGAATCGGGATTCATCGAGGAAATTCAACATCGGATTGGGTGGCGAATATAGTCGGTCATGAAGAAGAATGGTTCGATTAGGATGCGTGTATTCTGAGAGACCTACGCTGCTTGCCCAAAGGATGATTTCCCTCGCCATCACCGGCGTCATAGTTGACAATACATGTGGATTGAGAGGTCCTTTATGGATGGCTTTTGGTATAATCAAATCAAGATGTACCCGATGGCGTAAACACGGCGTTGAGCAGCATCGGCATATATTGCTACGCGGTCATGCCGTTCGGCCTCAAAAATGCGGCAACATACCGGCGAGCAATGGCGGAGATTTTCGGGATCATCTTGGGCGGTCGAATGCTACGTCGGCGATTTGGTCGTGAAAGCGTGACAAAGGAGATCACATCAAAGATCTTAGAGCGGTATTGAACTCATGCGAACTCATCAACTAAAGATGAACCTGCCAAATCCTTCCTTGGGATGTCTAGTGGCAAGTTCACCGGCTTTGCGTCACAAATAAGGGCATCCGCGTCGATCGATAAAGTGAAGGCAATTCAAGAGTTGCAACCTCAGAAATGCGAGAACTTCGAGGGGTTACAAGGATTGGCGTACATCCGGCCGGTTCATATCGAACCTATCAGGAAGTGCGGCCGTTCTCCAAGTTGAACAAGAAGAGTGTCGTTTATTTGGGGCGGCGCTGCTGCGAAGAGCATTGAAGAGATCAAATCATATCTCGCTAAACCTCCGGTTCTTGTTGCGCGTCCGGAAAACCGTTTTTGATCTACGTCAAGGCAGCGGATCACTCGTTAAAGCGCTTTTCGCGCCAAGGCGGCGGCAGTCTGAAGCGAGCGATGTATTACGAGTCGAACATTAGTGGGTCTTTGAGTCGTTATCAATGGTGAAGCGATTGCCGCATTAGTGTTAGCGATTGAAAAATGCGGCACTATTTAGTCGGACGAGGCGATTTATGTTATCTCTAGCGTAAATCCGGTCAGGATATTTATATTGACCCGGCCTCAATGAGTTGGCGTTTGGCAAAATGGGCCTTGCTCTTGTCCCGATATGACTTGTATTTCAAACAGAAGTCGGTCAAAGGACAAAGATTTGTGATCTCTTGGTACCCGGCCCGACAGCGGATCGCAGTTGAGCTATATGATGATCTTCGGGATGAAGTTCAAGAAGTCAACACTACATGCACCAACAAATATGGCGATTGTATTTTGTGAACTTCTCGGGCCACCAATGTGGCAAGTACGGGCGTTCTAAAATCTCCGTGAGTCGGAGTTGTCTTGATTTCAGGAATCATGTCATGCCCGTGCTTATGGCTCACGAACCTGTTCCAATAGCGTGGCGAATACAGCAGCTACTTATCGGACTTAGCCGCCAAAAGAGTGGGGTGAATATCTCGGCGTATGGGGATTCTGTGATAGTTAAGCGAGGTCGTGGTGACTATGAAGTGAGGAACCACGATCAGTCCCCTATCATCGGTGGCCGTTGAAATAGCGGACTCATTGAAGAATTCTTCATCGAATATATCCGCCTCCAGCTGCTGCGATGCTGCTGGCGTTAGGCGTGTCGTTAGCACAACCTTCGAGACCGAGCAATAGTTCGGTCGGGACTCACAACTCTTCGTACCATATATGATGGGGTACAAGAAGACAAGGGTAGTTACCAAGAGGTACATGCAACCCAAACCAAGTTGGAGCCAGAGATTGGCTTTCCTATCATCGATTATGTCTTACGGTATTACGGGAAGGCGTGAAGGAGAGAGTCAATCCGCGAAGAGCTCCAATTCTTTCGACACGAAACCGGATGCTATATGGCGATGCGATGGTCTTTACTCCGATGCCTTTCAAACAAGGAGGCGAAGAGGTCCTTGAGGCTGCGAGGGTGAATGTGGTGCACACGGCACGGTCCCAAACTCTGATCGAATCGAGAGAATGGGTTACTTTTGGCCCAATGATTAATGGCCTTGATCGATGCATTTCGGAAATGCCACGTGTGTCAAATTCCGCAGTATATGCATCGACCGCCCGAACAACTTCATCCTTGACATCACGGCCATTGAGACATGGGGAATGGGCGTGGTAGGTCCCATTTTCCTCCGTCGGTTAAAGGAGATCGGTTTATTCTAGCGATCACCGACTACTTCTCAAGTGAAATGAAGCAATCGCTAAAGGAAGTAAAGCGAGACGTCATCAAGTTTATCAAACACCATGTCATCTATCGACACGGTGTCCCAAAGCGGATCGTGCATGACAGCGGTCCCCAATTTATCGGCAATTCCTTCATCGGGTTTTGCGAAAAGTTCAAGATACAAGATGTCTCATCAGCGGCTTATAATCGGCGGCAAATGGATTGGCGAAGCATTCAACAAGGCGATTATCAAAATTACAGCCGAGCTTGTAAAAGTAGCGAGGCTGGGATGATAAACTTCGGAGAAGCCCTCTGGTATCGCCTGGCTATCACGCCATGGCTGGAGACCCGTACTCCACGGTTTCACGGGTCGCGGCGAGTGCTCCCGTTGGAGATCGAGATCCGTCGCCGTATCGCCCTTTCAGCGAGAGGCGGCCGAGGAACAACATCAAAAGCGTCGAAAGAGCAGAGATGTTAGATGAGAAGCGTCGAGGCTCAACAATGCATTGAGTTCTACCAAGCTAGGGAAGGCTTTCAACAAGAAAGTTCGACGAGAGAACCTTTAGAAGGAGATTTGGTCCTCATTTGCTCGGCGACCGATAATCCTCACCAAAGGTAAATTCGAACCTAAATGGAGAAGTCCGTTTGTAATAAGCGGTTTACTCAATGGTGCATATCGCCTCATTACCCAAAATGGCAGTGTCTTAGATAAATGGGAAGTTCTGAAGAAATACTACCCATAGTATCTTGGGATAACCCGTTCGACGGGAGGTTCCTCGTGGGATGTTTCACCCACTTTTGAGGATAACCTAGATTTCCCCAGATCAAATTCCTTGTGATGGGTCTACTTACGGTACATTACCAAAATCCCTCTTGATTCCTTCTATGAACAAGAGGCCCAAAAATTCCTTTCCGCATTTGGAGAGAATATAAAATCCTTCCTCTCAAGCGTAAAATCCTTTCGTGTCAAGCGGAAGGGTTTCATCCTTCATCTTAGGTAGCGCCATTGAAGGTATCTTGTAGGATTTTTGAGACGGTTGTCCGTGAAGGTGCTGGAGTCTTTGGTTCAGTGGAGATCCTCTTAGTTCCATCTTCATCTCGGTGGCCATTGAAGGTATCTTGTAGGGATTTTCAGAACCGAGTTGTCAGGAAGGTCAGTCTCTTCGGTTCGGAGTGGAGATCCTCTTAGTTCCATCTTCATCTCGGGTGGCATGACTGAAGGTATGTAGGGATTTTCAGACCGAGGTTGTCCGTGAAGGTCACGAGTCTCTTGGTTCTCGAGTGGAGATCCCACTCTTAGTTCCATCTTAGCGCCGGCTGAAGGTATCGTGGGATTTTCGGACAGTTGTCCGTGAAGGTCACGAGTCTTTAGATGGAGATCCCTCTTAGTTCCCCTCTTATCTTAGGTAGCGCCGTGAAGGTATCTTGGGGGATTTGGAGACCCGGTTTGAAGGTCACGAGTCTCTTCGGTTCTCGGTGGAGATCCCACTCTTAGTTCCATCTTCATCTCGGGTAGCCCGTGAAGGTATCTTGTAGGGATTTTCGAGACGGGTTGTCCGTGAAGGTCACACGAGTCTCTTCGGTTCTCGGTGGAGATCCACTCTTAGTTCCATCTTCATCTCGAGGAGCAAGCGAAGGTATCTTGTGGGATTTTCGGACGGGTTGTCCGTGAAGGTCACGAGTCTCTTCGGTTCTCGGGTGGAAGTCCACTCTTAGTTCCATCTTCATCTCGGGTAGCGCCGGTGAAGGTATCTTGTAGGGATTTTCGGACCAGTTGTCCGGTGAAGGTCACACGAGTCTTTTCGGTTCTGGTGGAGATCCCTCTTAGTTCCCCTCTTATCTTAGGTAAGCGCCGGCTGAAGGTATCTTAGGGACCCGAGGTTGTCCGTGAAGGTCACGAGTCTCTTCGGTTCTGGTGGAGATCCACTCTTAGTTCCATCTTCATCTCGGTGGCGCCGGTGAAGGTATCGTAGGGATTTTGAACCGGTTGTCGTGAAGGTCACGAGTCTCTTGGTTCTCGGTGGAGATCCACTCTTAGTTCCATCTTCATCTCGAGGGTAGCGTGAAGGTATCTTGTAGGGATTTTAAGCGCGTGAAGGTATCTTGTAGGATTTCGAGACCGGGTTGTCCGGTGAAGGTCACACGAGTCTCTTCGGTTCTCGAGTGGAGATCCACTCTTAGTTCCATCTTCATCTCGGTAGCGCGTGAAGGTATCTTGGGATTTTCAGACCAAGTTGTCAGAAGGTCACGAGTCTTTTCGGTTCTCGGTGGAGATCCACTCTTAGTTCCATCTTCATCTCGGTAGCGCCCGGTGAAGGTATCTTGTAGGGATTTTCGGACCAGGTTGTCCGGTGAAGGTCACACAGTCTCTTCGGTTCCGGGTGGAAGTCCCTCTTAGTTCCATCTTCATCTGGGGCGCCCGGTGAGGTATCGCCGGATTTTCCGACTGAAGGTATCGCCGGAGTTTTTCGGAACCGGTTGTCAGGTCACGAGTCTCTTCGGTTCTCGGTGGAGATCCCATCTTAGTTCCATCTTCATCTTGGTGGCCCGAGGTATCTTGTAGGGATTTTCGAACCAAGTTGTCCGGTGAGGTCACGGTCTTTTCGGTTCTCGGTGGAAGTCCCTCTTAGTTCCCTCTTATCTTAGGTAAGCCATGGAAGGTATGGCGAGATTTTGATCGGTAGTCCGGTGAAGGTCACGAGTCTTTTGATTCCTGACAAAGGAATGCTGCATTGCTCATCGGGGAAATAGAACACATTCTTCCTTTCCCACCTCAATCAATCTTCATCCGGTTGAGTCATTCTCCGATCAAAGAAGACACCAAAGTTCATCTTGGGGTATTTTATCGAAGCCTAAGAAGGATAAAGCCAATACTCACGCGTTAGGTTTAGTCTTTCGATTGAAGAGACACGAGTTCGTCTTGGGTATTTTATCCGAAGCCTAAGAAGGGATAAAGCCAGCGCTCCACCGTTGCGGTTTAGTCTTTCTCCGTTGAAGACACGGAGTTTGATTAAGGGTATTTTATCCGAAGCCTAGAAGGGATAAAGTCAGCGCCCACCGCAGCGTTGCGGTTTAGTCTTTCTCCGATTGAAGAACACCGAGTTCAATTACGGGCATTTTATCCGAAGCCTAAGAAGGGATAAAGCCAGCGCCTGCGCGTTGCGGTTTAGTCTTTCTCCGATTGAAGAAGACACGAGTTGATTAAGGGGCATTTTATCCACGAAGCCTAAGAAGGGATAAAGCCAGCATACCGCAGCGTTGCGGGTAGTCTATTCCGTGACAAAGGCGAAGCCTCATTATTCAACATCGTAGCATTAAGTCTAAGAGAGTTTCATTCTTTTTAGCACAACGTTGGTGTAGAGCGGTTTGAATAATCTACATGGCGACTCAAGCGGTAGTTGGTAAAGGCTCATCAAACCCGTTGAGGGTGGGGTTTGCCAATAACCCTAAAGTCCAGCGCCTCACTGCAGCGTTGCGGTTTAGTCTTTCTCCGATTGAAGAAGACACGGAGTTCGATTAAGGGCATTTTATCCGAAGCCTAAGAAGGGATAAAGCAGCGCCTCACAGCGTTGCGGTTTAGTCTTTCGATTGAAGAAGACACGAGTTCGATTACAGGGTATTTCGTCCGAAGCCTAAGAAGGGATGAGTCTCGGCGTAATAGCGTTGCGGGTGGTCTCTTGCGAGTAAAGAAATCTGACTATGTATTCAATATCATAGCAACAAGTCTAGAAGAGTTTCATTCTTTTAGCACAGCGTCACGTGTAGAGCGGATCAGATAATCTACCGCTAGCCCAACTCAAGCGGTAGTTGGTAAAGGCTAATCAAACCCGTTGATGGTGAGGTTTGCCAAAAATCAAAAGTATTATGGTTAATTATTTACGTGCGATAAAAGAATCATAATGGAAGGAATGGATCTTATTCATTTGAAGCAAATATAGAAGGAGCTACAATTATCGAGACAATTGATTCAAGCAAAGTTATGATAATACATCTAAATAAAATAAATAGCGACACGGGTGAACAAAGAGAGCGAGAAGAATCTCGCCACATCAGGACTTCATTGGCGCAATCCGGTAATGTGAAGGAAGCAAGGTCAGCCTTGGCGGCTAATTTTCCTCTGGATCGCTCGAACCCGAGCCTTGGCTTCCTTCTCAAGTTCCTCTTGAATTAGCGGCAATAGCGGCCGCATGTTCCCGGCGCGCTCGCCTCGAGGACTTGCTTCTCCGTTGATGACATCACGGACTCTCGGGTGCACTCCGCGTGAAATCCTTCGCGTCTTCTCCCCTTGAGCAGTCGATTCATGCGTTCGACATGGGTGTGGTACAAGTTTATCTTCTGCTGCAAGCAGCAGTATGCGGCTCATATGAGTTGAAAAGATGATCTCTTGCTCGATATTTTCCTCTCATGGCAGCGTTCACGAGAAGCCTTGATCCGAGCTTCGTGTCGTATCACCTCATCGCATGATTCAAAAAGGCTAAATCCTCCCCACGGTGCGCAAGAGAGTTAGCCGGCTAGTGAGCTTTGCTCACATCGATTAACTAGGAGGGGCCACCAACGAATTTCCTCCAAGATACTCAATATGAATGGGAAGACCATAGAAATTAAGCCCATCTAACCTCGATAATAGAGATCGCTGTTTCAAACTATTCTCCAACAGGTGAAGAGACCCATCCAGAGCGGAGTGAGGCGGTTTGGCGGGGCAATCTCGGCAATAGGTTGAATCCGTGGAAGTGGTCCGTCAAGATTAACACAGGGGCCTCCACCCGCCCTATACTTTCGAAGGGTTAGGAAATCTGGTTCGGCCAGGCGTAAGAGGCTGATGGAGGCGGATGATAGGCGATCCCTCAAACTCGTCATCGAGAAATTATGATAGTAGGCTCGGGCTTGGCGGGTTTCTTCATCGAGTGTTAGCTCGGCTGCGGTTCTTCCTCGGTGGAAAAAGGCCTTCTCGGATGACCTTGAGAATCGAGACTTGACATTAGGAGCCGAAGTAGGCGAATAATCGCCGGAGCATCCGCCTACCACAAGAGAACAAAGGGTTAAGATCATTTAGGAGGAATATCTTGAAAAAAAAGAAGCGGTATAAAGTAGAACTCTTCTCGAAACCCATGAGATCGGTCCGACCTTGCGATAAACGATTTCACCGTATTAAATACCGGAGAGCGATAAATATAGTCGTGTAAACAGCGACAATATATATCGTTCTGAAGGCAAATACGGTATGAAATCGCTCCGTTAAAGATATCGAGGCGGGTGATCTTTGAAGCCCAATCCTCGAAGGAGAATCTCGGCTCTTCCCAATCGCCCACAAAGGAGAAACGGCGGGGTCATAGCGAGCGTACACAATCTGACGTCGATCCTCCACGAAGAGAATCTCGGCTCTTCCCAATCGCCTCACAAAAGGAGAAGCGAAGCGGGGATACAAGCATATGTATGAGAATATGATGGCCTGGCGCCTGCCGAAAGAAGGGCGTGCATTCCGCGCGCCGTCGCGAGGTGATCGACTCCTCGAAGCGTGATCTTCCGGCGACATCGAACACAAAAACCGGCGAAGAGTCGGTATGGCTAAAATCAACAAATATAACAAAAAAGCGTTTGGTCAGTGTCGTGGCTCGCCGGCCACAACCGAGCACCAACGGACGACCACGGCCCTGACGTCGCCAACACAATGCGACCGAACCATGCACCGATGCGGCAGCCATTGGCTACCAGCGGTATTGTAGCCAGAAGCGCCAGGCAGCTGACAGCAGGCAGCTGCATTGCTTGGCCCAGCGGTGGCATGCGCCGGCTGGCCCGTAGCCCGGCGGCGTACCGCTTACACCAGCGGTGGCATGTGCCGGTGCGCCCATTAGCACCATGGTGGCGCCACCGCCCGTCGCCCGCTGCCCGGTATCGCCCGTCGCCGCCGCCACACCACCCTTTCTCCTCCCTCGCGTGGTCAGCGCCGCATGCATAAAGGAGAGAAAAACAAGAAAAAGCGTCGCCAAAACTTGTATACATACCTCGTTGTTCGAGAGAGAGAGGCAGCGAGAATGAAAACAAGAGAGAGAGAACCGCAGGGGGCGGCCTGGAGTGAGGCAAAGGGTATGGGTATTTATAACAACTCTAATGGGCCCAAACCAATTCTAGTTAGGACTCTAATCAGCCCCTAATTAGGAGTCCTAGTGGAACCTTATCGGATGTCAAAATAAGTGCCAAATCAGTCCGTTGATTGGCTCCTACCCCCTCCGCCAAGTTTGGAAAGATTACGAAGATTTATGGCGGAATAGCATCTCGTGAAGGTCACCACCGGCCGATCAGCATTAAGCCCAATCCTACTCCAACTAGGATTACAGTATAAAGCTGTTTCCTAATTTATAGTTCCGGAAGAATATTTTCACAAAAAATATTAGGGATAACTTCGATCGCTTGACCATCGGCCCGATCAGCGTCGCCTAATCCTACTCCAACTAGGATTACGGTATAAAGCTGTTTCCTAACGTAGAAGTTCAGGAAGAATATTTTCACAAATATTCTTAGGGATAACTTCGATCGTCTTGGGATTGCATCGGCGCCAAATCAACCGTCGCCTAATCCTACTCCAACTAGGATTCACGGTATAAAGCTGTTTCCTAATTTGTTAGAAGTTCCGGAAGAATATTTTCACAAAAATATTCTTAGGGATAACTTTCGATCGTCGCGGATGGCATCGGCGCCCGATCAACCGTGCGTAATCCTACTCAACTAGGATTACGGTATAAAGCTGTTTCCAAAATTTCCAGCGAGGAGTGAAAGTCATGTTGACATCGGATAATCATATCCTCGGCTGTAGCTAAACCAACAACACCGCGTGATGATGAAGGGATTAGCCGAGTGAGGTTATGAAGTTCCATGTATTACGACCGGCCAGCGTGTAGCCAACAGGGATTACGCCGACATACGGAGAGTCAAAATCGATGGTTAGTCAAACAGCGACCAACGACCACGAGTTACAAACAAAACTCACCCACCGGCTTAGTCAAGATAACAAGCGGTCGGACAATAAATGCGGCACCGTGATCTTATCGAGAAATCCTACAAAGAAGCTGGATGAGTGCGAAAGAATTGAAGACTTGAAGCTATCTTATGGGACCCTCGGCCAGTGAAGGCAGGGAACCATCATGTCAAAGCATCGGACTCATCAGAATCGAGGCGAGGCGCTTTGGAGAAGCGTTGAAAAATACACAAAATCCGGGCCAACTTCGTGGTGAAGTCGGCGAATGACAATCAGAATAATCTGAGCGTCGAACTTCGGCGGCGGCGAACCGGCGTCGCCAGTTCGCCGGACTTGAAGCGGACGTCGGATTGAGGACCGTTGAGCGAGCGAACAAAGTGAGTCGGAATCAAGTATAGACGGAACCAAAGCAGAAAAAAGCATAACAATGAGCAAAAAGCGCCAAGAAGTGGCGAAAAGCTCGGCCATAATGGGGCCCAGGCCACCTCGACGTAGGGGTCTCGACCAAGTGGTAGGGTGCCTCCGACAAAGTGGCCAGAGAGGCTGACTCACCATGGCCGACCACCTAAAACCAGCAGGCAGGGTGCCTCGACAGGCACCCAGAGTGGCTGACAAGTGGTAGAGCCGGTAAACTGGGTATGTATAAATAGGGGTCTTGTTGGTTGGAAGGGATTGAGGCGGGCTTCCGATTGGATTTTGGGGATTTTCAAAGGCTCGGACTTGAAGAGTTCTTGCGAGATCTGATGTCGGTATACGGTTACGAGCAGCGGCGAGCACAAGTTCGATCAACGTCGGATCTTCAATCAAAAGGTAACAATTAGAATTGAACTTCTGAGATACCCTCTAGATTAAGCTTGTCTTAATCTCGAGGGATAGCGTTGTGATTTCTCCTAGTAGATCTCACCCGCTCGTGATCCTCTCCTTGCGTGAGTGTGATCCCTCGGTAACCGTTTCCTTAGTGAAGCGAGCCTTCCATCTGTAGTTCGGGCGGGTCTCTACGGATCGGAGTTGCGGTGGTTCCACGGACACAATAAGTCCCGGTACGGGCAAAGAACCCATGGCGAGGATCCGATATAACGAAGATCCTCGTGTTTGTTCACAAGGATAAAAGTTGTAATCTTTTTGATTTTCATTGTAAGCCTTAAAATAAAGCGATATTTCTCTTTGAATTTGTTTTGACTGAAGTTTGTAACAGTTCAAATCAATGACAATCATCCCAACTTTTACATGAGCGATGGCCATTACGTGTGATAAGGCGATATGCACGTTTGAATAGGCGTATCTATTATAAGCGGTCATTCCCATTGGGTTCAATTTACCTTTCTTTTGGAGTTGAGAATTATCGGCGTCTAGCGGCGGGGCGAGATCTCCCTCCTAAAGGTTCTCTGTCGAACTTTCTTGTTGAAAGCCCTCGACATCCTAGCTTGATAGAATTCAATGCATTCTTGAGCCTCGAGCTTCTCATCTAACATCTCAAGCTCTTGAGGCGTTTTGATGTTGTTCTTGTCGTCATCTCTGTTGAAGAGGCGATCGAAGTGTGAATCTGGAATTTCCAGCGGAGAAGCGCCACGCATGCGAGTAAAGTCGCTCGATTGGCGTGCGTGCGGTTGGTTGCGATATGCCGAGTGCTTCTCGAGTTTATCGTCGGTCTCTCTTGTTATTCTTCACAAGCTTGACAAAATCTTGATAATCGTCTTGTTGAGCATACTCGGCTAATCCATTTCTTCTTTGGATTATAGAACATCGGCGAGACATCTTGTATCTTGAACTTTTAAAAACGATGAAGGAATTGCGATAAATTGGGGACCGTTGTCATACGCGATCCGTCTTGGGACACGTGTCGATAGATGACATGGTGTTTGATAAACTTGATGGCGGTACTCGCCTTGACCTCTTTTAAGCGGGATTGCTTGCCCACTTGAGAAGTAGTCGGTGATAGAATAAACCGATCTCCTTTAGCGGCCGGAGGAAAAATGGGACCTACAACGTCCATTCCCCATGTCTCGAATGGCGGGATGTGGCGAAGGATGCAAGCTGCTTTGGAGGCGATGCATATAATTAGCATGAATTTGACCGCGTGGCATTTCGGCGTTTCAATGCGTCATTAATCATTGTTGGCGAAGTAACCCATTCTCCTAATTCGATCGTAGAGTTTGGGACCAGGCTGGTGTGCACCACATTCACCTTCGTGTGCTTCCCGAAGGACCTCTTCTGCCTCTTTGTTTGAAAGGCATCGGAGTAAAAGACCGTCATACCCCCGGCAATATAACATCTGGGTCTCTGTGTTGTAAAAGAATCTTGGAGCTCTTCGCCGGATTGACTCCCTCTCCCTTATGTCTTCTGGCAGAATACCGTGCAAGACGTAGTCGATGATAGGAAAGCGCCAATCTCGGGGCTCCAATTCGGTTTAGGTTGCATGTACCTCTTTGGTAATTACCCCTTCATCTTCTTGTACCTCATTATATATTAGTGCGAAGAGTTGATGAGTCTCGACCGTAACTAATTGCTCGGTCTGGAAGGTTGTGCTAACGACACGCTTCGCGCCGCCCGGTGCATCAGCGTGAGCATTTTGGCGTGGGATATATTCGATGAAGAACTCTTGACGAGTACGCCATTTGATTGCTACCTAATGATAAGGAATTAGATCTGGATTTCGACTTAGTCTCCGCGGATCGCGACTATCGGTTGTGAATCGCCGTATGCTTGAGATATTGACCGGCTCCTTGGCGAAGCTAAGTCCGATAAGTAATGTAGCGTTGTATTCGGCTCACGTTATTGGAACAAGGTTGGGTGAGTGAATAAGCACGGGGCATGACATGATTCCGGGGAAATCAAGACAACTCCGACTCGGTGAGATTTTAGAACATCCGGGGTACTTGCCACATTAGTGGCCGAGAAACTCGTCAAAATATCGCCATATTTGTTGGTGCGATGTAGTGTTGACTTCTGAACTTCATCGGAAGATCATCATATAGCTCTCTGCGTCCGTCGTCGGGTTGGACCAAGAGATGCATAAATCGCTTGTCCTTTGACCGACTTTTGTTGTTTGAAGTGCAAATCAAGTATTGGGACAAGAGCAAGGCCCATTTAGCGCCAACTCATTGAGGCCGGTGGGTCATAAATATTCGGACGGTTACATTTGAGATAATATAAATCGTCGTCGACTAAATAGTGCATTTTACGAATCGCGAACACTAATGCAAAACCTTGCTTCTCGACCATTGGGTATCGAGACTCGGCCCGACTAATGTTAAACGGGTAATAGCGCCTGTTAAGTGACGGCTGTCGTCGTCTGCTTGAGTAAAGCGCTTAGTGATCCGTTGCCTTGATGTAAATCGAAGCGGTTTTCCGACGCGGTGCAACAAACGAGGAGGTTTAGAGATATGTTTTGATCTCTTGAGCGGCTTTCGCCGGGCATCGTCCCAAATAAGCGACCGCCCTTCTTGTTCAACTTAGAGAGCGGTGGCACTTCGGATAGGTTCGATATGAACCGTCGGATGTCGCCAATCGCCCTTGTAACCCCCGAGTTCTCAGTTTCGGAGGTTGCAATTCTTGAATCGCCTTCACTTTGTCGGGATCGGCGTGGATTCCTGTCGGTGGCGACAAAACCGAAACTTGACCCTTTGGACATCCCAAGGAAGGATTTGGTAGGATTCATCTTTAGGTGATGAGTGCATGAGCTCGAATACCATTCTAAGATCTTTAATGTGATCTCCTCTGTCCGCGGCTTTTCACGACTAAATTAATCGGCGTAGCGATATTTGTTTCGGAGATGATCTTGGAAAATCTCTGTCATTGCTCATTGGTATGTTGTGCGGCGTTCTTTAAGAATGGCATGACCGTGTAGCAAAATATACGATGGGCGTTCGAGCGGTGTGTTTAGCGTCATCGGGGTGCATCTTGATTTGATTATACCCGAGAAACCATCCATGAGCGACATTCTTTCAAATCCACACATTATCGACTATGACATCGGTGATTGGAAGAGGAAGTGGTCTTTTAGACAGCGGCGTTGGATCTCGTAGTCGACCGCGATCTGATCGAACCATTCTTCTTCCGTGGCCGGGACTATATTAGCCACCCAATCGGATGTTGAATTTCCATAATGAATCCGATTCTATGAGTTTCTTCACTTAAATCGGCGATTACTGCAAGATTTGTGGGCCGAAACCGTCTTTCGGTTGCTTGGCGGGTTTGACATCCACCTTGATGTTGGCGATGTGTAGCCACATTAGAGTCGAGTCTGGCATGTCCTCGTAGCTCCGAATACATCGATATACTCACGATTAGAGGCGATCAACTCTTCCTTCTCTTCGAGGGAAGAGTATTGCGATGTTTATGAGCTTAGGATGCTCCTCATCACCCATATTAACTGGACTACCTGCGTCCTTAGTGGGGGTTCTCTTTGTTCGAATCTATCCCCAAATTTGCTCTACGAGTTGATGGATCCATGGGTCTTCCCATGTTGGCATATCTTCATCACCCTCAATAGTAGCGGGATCGGCCGTAGCCATATTTGACATCAAAGCCTTGAAAGCTTCTCCAAGTGTGTCGGAATCAGCAGAAGAATCGGGCGAATGTCGTCTCCCTCATCGGGTGGATTATTATCAATCGATACGAGCATTCATCTTCGAGGAGGATTAAATCCCAATCCCCTTCTAAATGCATAGTAGTTATCGGCTTCCCTCTTGGGACATATGCGCTTTAGGAGGGACTCGAGGACCTCGCCGAAACATAGACCTTCTCCTTGTGTCAAGTGTTTTACTTCTTCATGATACCGGTGTTTTGGACTATATCACGAATGTGTGGAGGATAGGCTCATTGTCGTCTTCATCATTTTCTAAGAAATGATTCAGTACTGGAGCTGCATCTCCTTCTAAGTAAGCCAAGTCTTTTCACTACTCGATCTTAGGTGGGATGGCGAGTCTTTGTCCCAAAGGAGTCTGAGCTGCTTTTGTGTAAAGCAAGATGGCCAGAGTTGGCGAGTGCAACTTCGGATCGTTGTATAAACTTCATTACATCATTCAAAGACAAATGGTACTCTAAATCGTCATTTATTGATTCATCGCAATTTGCCAATTACAATGTTCATCGGCGATTCTTCATCGTCAAGATTGATTACAAGGGGTACAATGTCATTTAAAACAAAACCACCACTATAATCAAGCGGGCCGGTATCGGCTTCTTCACATTTGTCCGTGCCTTGGGCGATGATTGATTTAGGACTCATTACCGTAGAGGAGAGAATCGGTAAAATAATTCTCCACCCTTAAGCGGTGTTTGTCACCACCGTCTTGACCTCATTATTTGTGTCTACATATTTGAGACGATGAAGAGTAGATGGGACTATAGCGTTACGTGGATCCAAATTCGACCCAACAATAAGTTATAGGAAGTCTGCGTCAATTACATAGCGGTGACTTGGACTTTAAATCCCCATTTGGCACTTTATCCGGATTTTACCGTGGCAGAGAGCGGTGTTAAACCCAGATCATTGTGCTGTTGATGCCGACTTCTTGGCGGGGATTCCAAGGTGGTACATACATGAGGAGGGGCATGATGCTCCTGTGGAACCGGATCGACTTGGATCGGTTAACTTCACTAGAGCCATATACGGTGAAGTATAGCGGCCTATCGTGCTGGAATCTCGTCTGCATATCCTCCTTTGTAAAAGTGTCGCGGGGAAGTGCTTGGTTGCCAAGTTGCATTGTTGTCTTGATTCTTCAGGAATGCGGCGATGCAGTGAAACACCTCGAGTCGTGAGCTTCTTGTAGAGCTTCGGGTTTCCTTTGACAATCGAACCTTCGTGAGAGTTATTCGGCGGGATGTTAGCCAAGCGGGCCATGGCGTCGAAGCGGTATGGAAGCTCGGTTCCGGTCTATCCCTCTGTCAGGCGATTGAATCGGTGCCGGAGTTGAGCTTCACGGACTGGTACATTTCTCCTTTGCCCATTGCTTTTTCTTTAGCAATGCTGCTGTTGTCCTTTCTCTGCCGCGAGTGAGAAGTCGTGGCCACCCGGTTCGACAAGCGTCTTGGCGTTTGGATTTGGAGTCTCCGGATACTTGTAAGTGTATTGTGTCCACTCCTTGTGGCAAAGACTTCCCGCTCTTCTTGGGCTGGAAAGTCACCACTTTTCATCGTCCTTCTACGGAATTCTTTGGCGGCATGGCATAGTTTGCTTTTTCCTTTAGACTTCCTTTTGGCGAGGATGTAGTCAGCGTCGTCTTCCGGCAGTCGGGGTGGACCCAAAGGATTTCTCCGTTTCAGCGTAGGTAATGCGTGCGAGCCCCTTCTCCGTTGCGTGAGGATCTTCATTCACCATCTTCATTCCTACCTTCTGGCGGCGTCGGTTGGAACCAATCGAAGGCCTGATCCGAAGCTTATAGAGGCATTTGCTCCCACCTTCTTCTCTTTAGAGGGTTTTGGAGTAATGACTCAACATCGATCAAGGCACGAATCTTGTCCTTGAGATGGTAGCGAACTTTGTAGGATGGTGTACATACGTGGTAAGCCTGATGCCAGGATCTGTAACCTTGTTTGCCTCCTCTTGGTTTACAATTGGGAACAGCCGGATTTTGTTGTTTTCGGAAGGTATTTGAAGATGCGGAACTTCCTCGTCCTTGAATGAGTAAGTCTTGGGAAACCTCGAACGGATGGTTTACGATTAAGTTTGTTGGCCATTGAGGCTGCGATTCTTTGTGGTGAGCGTTGTTGTATTTCTTTGTTGTGGTTGCGGTTCAAGCGTTTGATTAAGCGTCTCTGAGACTTCTTTGGCGCTTTACCTTTGCGGGGACAAAGTTACGCTTGTGAGCATTCACCATAGGTGACCTCTCGGCTTTCTTCCTTCTCGAGAATGCGTTCGGCTTGCTCTCCGTATCCTTAAATCTTTCCGGGTCTCGGACGGTCACGTTCCCATTGCTTCCAACCGTCCAATGACGAGTTGCTATGACAAGTTTGGAGAATGAACTTCTCCGTTATCGGTCTCGGCAATTCATTGCCTTATCTCACGAACCTCTTGGCGAAGTTATCCTTTGTTTCCCTTTCGTTTCTCGTCCAACAAAGAACCGATGGATACCTCGGTGTCATCGTCGAAGAAATTGGTGAGAAACATGGCCTCCATATCATCGGCTATTAGCGCTCCTGGTTTGAGGCAGCGCCAATCGGCGGCTCCACGAAGGGTGCCAGCGAATGACCGAACCATCAAGGGCTCGTTGCGGAGATAACACCTAGATGAGACTTGAAGTAGATCAAGTCTTTGAGTGGGCGATCCTTCCGTCAAGCGGTGTAAAGTTGATGAGGTTGAATTTTTGTGGGATCGAGTTGATTCCCACTCCCTTGAGTAAGGACATGGTATACCCATCTTCTTTACCTCTTGGCGGAAATCAAAGTATTGATTTTGCTCTCGAGGTCTTTATTTTCTCATTTTCCCCTACGTCTCCGTTTGGGTAAACTTGGGGAGAGCAGCGGTGTTATCGCTAGCGTTTGCGGCGGCATGATCATCTACGTTTGGCCTCCTTCTCTGTCCGTGTCGCTATCGTTAAGTTGACATTATTGCGACGACTTGGCTCGCGCGGTTCATTATTCGTGGATCTGTTGGTCATGCATTGCTCTCATCTGGCTGCATGGCGGTTCCATTTCAAGCTTAAAGTTGTCCCTTTGCTTGGTTAGGGCCTCTTCAAGCATCTGGGATACTTGTTCGCGGCCGATCATGAGCGCCTCGCGAGGTTGTCCTATCTTTGGAAATTATATTATCGGAAGCCATCGCGGGCCGCATCCAGACACTTCATCATCGAGGGTAATCCTACGCATCTTGTGATAATTGGGTGGTCTAACAGTCGGGACCTTATCGAGTCATTCGTTCGCGATGCCGGGCACGCGGCGGCGATCCCTCTCTGGTCATGTTGATGGTAACACTCGGCAATTCATGCTGAGAGCCCATCTTTTCTTGCGGAGGCGTCTTGATTTGGGTTCGGGCATTCGTCGTAGAGCCTATCAAAGACGGCGCTTTCGAGTCGTTTTAAGCGCGGTTTGCACTCGATAACACTTTGATCAGTTTGAGCACAAGCAAGGCATGTTGATTGAAGCGTTCCTCTTCGAGATTTTCGTACCCCGTACGATAGTACAACTTCGTCGGCATGAATACGGAGCAACCTATCGTGTGTTGGCACGACTTCCGATTATAACGTTGTCATCGTCGGATGAAGGCGTCTCCGCCGAGAACAACTAGGCCTTTCATAAGTCACCGCCGTGGCCTTGCATAGCCAGTGTGAATCTTCGGCGGGCTCGGACTTCGATTTGAAGCCCGGTCGCGAGCAATGCGGGATTCCTCTTGTCTTTGTGGAGTTACGACCCTAGTCGGGAGTGACCGATTCCTTTAGCGGACCAGGCGATCCTTGGCGGTAAGCGCCGGTGGATGGCGAGTTAGCCGCGGAAGTTGAATCACGGAGGCGAGGTAACCGGCGTCAAGCATGCCACTGTTGAGGTGCTCACAATTCGATTTGAGCAGGGGAGCGGAAGTTGGCTGGCGAGCTAGGCTTGGATCTTTGAGTTCGTCGGAGTTGAAGCCGGTGGACTTGGGTTTCCAAACTAGCCGATTTGTTAACTTCTTGGCCACCTCCTTCTTCAACTTCGCGGGCTTGTTGCACCAAAGCCAGCGCTTGTCTGAGGCTAGCGGCGCTTCGGATACGCTCTGAAGCGTAGGCGGTTCCGTTGACTTCGGACCCATTCATCCGGCTGTAGGATTCGGCTCACGATCTCGAACTTCAGCCTCACGAGTCAACTTAGATCTTAGATCCGCCTCGCGGACCCCATCCATTGATTCTTTCGCTGGGCTAATTGTTTTAGCCCGGTGTCGGCGGGCTCTCTTGGAGAGTCACGGCGCCATTGGCGAATCGAACCCCCAAAAGATAGGGGTTCGATGATTTAGCGTTGTTAGGGCCGGGAACCACGTGCTGTAGTCTTGGCAGGCGGTGGTGGTGGATTTTATCGCCTCGCATCGAGGCCGATTGGGTCTTCCTTGCGGAGACCATCTTGGACTTCGCGGGCCCGGATGCGGGCGAGGAGGAGAGGTATTCCTCATACTTCTTCTGGTCGAACTTCGAACTTCGACCTCCTCCATGACCGGGATCGGGATCCGCGGTTCGCGACCGACGGCTTCTTTGTTGAAGCCGTTGGCTCTTGTGGTCGCCCGGCTTGTTCGCGGGGAAAGTTGACTTGTTATTCATTGTTCTTTGAATTCGTTTACGACCGTTGGCCTACAACAAAATTCAAAAGAAATGCCTTTTATTTTAAAAGTACAATGAAAACAAAATTACAACTTTTTCTGTATGAACAAACGAGGATCTCTATTTTAAGGATCACAAGCTTGCGTGGAGTTCTTACTGTATTGCGGGGACTTTTTAATCCGTTGACCACGCGCAATTCCGATCCTAGTGTAAACCGGGTTACGGAACTTCTGAGGCGTAGGGGCTCGTTCCTGAGAGCGGCGCTGAGGATCACACTCCGAGAGAGGATGCTTTGCGGAGATCGCCCCGGGGCGAGTCCAACCCATTGCCATGAGCCGAAAAACCGCCGGCGCAAGTCGGATGGTGCGAGATGAGCGCCGCACGATCGCCCGGCACTCTCAGCGAGCTTCGCCAAAGCGGCGACCATGGCGCAAGCTTGCCAAGCCATGCAATCCATGGATGGGGTCCGCTTCTGGCGGATCTAAGATCGAACTTCGCTGAGGCTTCAAGTGATCGACGGTCTATCAAGCCGTCAACCCGAAGTGGGTCGTGTCAGCGGAGCGCTCCACCGAGGCGCATCCGGAGCGCCGCGCCTCCTTGCGCCAAGCACGAGCTTTGGTGCAGGGCTCGTGAGTTAAAAGGAAGTGGCAAAGAAGCCACCAGCGTCTGCCGGG
>WHSE01000201.1:0-40042 GCA_012295165.1 Asparagus setaceus
GCGCCAAAGCGAGTCGGCGAACCCATGAAGTGAGTCGGTGCAACCAGCGAAAGCGACGCGTCGTGGAAAACCGAGGCGAGCTCAGCGAAGGCGAGTTGGCTAAACTCAAGCGTCGGCGAGGCGGAATCAAGTATGATCCGTCGATGCAAACGGCCGTTTGAACTCGAAAGTTGATCGGACCACGGACTCAAACCGACATCAGAACAAAACTAAGCCGGAGAAGACAGAAAGAGTCAGCGGAATGGCGAGAAGAATCGGCGGAGAAAGCGGTAGCAATGGGCGACACCTCGGCCAAATGGCCAGGTGGCTCGGCCCTTTGGCCCAGAACCTCGACCAACTTGAGGTGCCGGCACCCGTGGCGAGGTAAGCTCGATAAATTAAGCCAGAACCACTGGCCTGTAGCCCTGCCTTTTATAAATAGGGGGGTCTTCTCATGGACGGGGTTGGTTCTTGAGTCGGATTTTACGGGTTTTGGCGGACTTCGAAGTCCCATGAGAGATCTGACATACGTGTTCGAGCACCGTGAGCTCAAGTCGATCGGCGTCCGGATCTATGGTAAAAACAAACTTCGGGTCGAACTACTGATACCCTCTAGGTTAAGCCGTCTTAACCTCGGGGGATGCGTGATTTCTCCTTGTAGATCTCACCGCTCGTGATCCTCTCCCGTGAGTCACGATCCCATGATCCTCTCCCGTGAGTGTGATCCCCTCGGTAGCCGTTTCCTTAAGTGAAGCGAGCCTCTCGTCTGTAGTTAGGAACGGGTTTACACGGGATCGGGATTGCTTGTGGTCAGTCAGGGCGAATAAAAGTCCCGACACGGGCAAAGAACCCATGGCGAGGATCCGTAAAATAGAGATCCTCGTGTTTGTTCACAAAAGGAAGAGAGTTGTAATTTTCGTTTTCATTATGCGCCTAAAATAAAGGCATTTCTTTTGTTTGAAATTTTGTTGTAGGCCAGCGAAGCATGTAGCGAATTCAAGCGAGCAATGAATAACAAACCAACTTTCTGCTTGAATTTCGTAGCGACTGGCGGCCAGCGGTCTTATTTGGAAAACGAGTCGCCAACCTTGAGCTCGGTTAGGCGGAGAGTCGGTCGCCCGTGAGCAAGCGGCAAAGAAGTGTAATGCGACAGGAATCCTTAAAGCGTGGCGGAGGAAAGGCGAAACATCACAGTCGTTCGATTATCGGTCATCCACGAAAGAACAAAACCGTAGGCCATCATCGAAGAATACCGACAAAGCGATGGGGAAGGTCGAAGTTGCTCTGGCACGTAAAGGCGGGTTGTGACTTCATAGTTAAACAACTACCGTCCGTGTCGGGGGTCCCGGTGACCGATATCCTCAGTATAGCCGGCGCGACAGATCTCCTCTCGAGATTTGAGGCAGCGGGTGCGAGGATACGACCTAGCGACAACGGCGCCGAGGGAAGAGACGGATCATCAGCGGTGGCTCTGCAAGCGGCGCGACCGGGTCCGTAATTTAGGTTTAGGCACTCGTTTGTAATGTAATCGGTGTATTTTGTACTTGTCCAATGAATGAATGCAATGAGAGTTTGTTTTCGTAGTTGTGTTTTGTGTGCTTTCTATGGTGAGATTATTTGGTGAATTGGCGGCTTAACACGATCAGTCACGTTAGCGTCTTGAATGGGGACGGTTTTCCATTGGTAGCTGCCCGGGGCGGCCTCTCGTTAGTTGAGTCGGCCTTTGGGGTCACTTGTTCTTGTTCTGTTGGTTCATTGGGCCGGTGGTCGATCGCCCGGACAAAACGCTTAGTTTTTGGCGGCGAAGTATGCTTGTAGGTGATAAGCCTTGGCGTCGGTACTTACCGTCGGGCAATTCGGCGAAGGCGTGGGCCATAAAGGCGGGCTTTTCAATTTTCAAGTGGCGGTTCGTTTGAGCATCAATCTCATATTGGGTTGGCGGCCGAGGGGCGGACGTGGGCATTACGGGTGTCTATATATACCCTTACTCCATTTGGGGATTTCTTTTTGCACTTTCTAAAGACCTATCCTCTTCTTTCTTAAAAGCGAGTTTTACATAGGCTGCTTCTACTTCGCTCTGTTGATAGGATCGTAGCTCAAATCTTGGCAATGTGAGGAAGAGGACTGGAGGGTCCACGAAGGTGCGATATTCTGTAGGGTTCAGTTTCTCTTCGAGAAAGACGGCGCCATTGTCGATCATAGCGGATAAGCTACTGCTGTACATGGCACACTTGGACAATGGATTGCGCCTCCCCTGCCGGCGTTAAGTAGAAGAGGCTATGCGAGCGGCTCGGGGTGTCTCCGTCGCGGTTGCCCTAACGCCATCGCTACTATAATGGCGTTCTTGGTGATCGTCATCGTGTGAAGGTGGTGCCGACTCTTCAACTCTTCGGCAAGCCTTGTCACGGTGAAGCGACAAAGAAGGATGCCCATTTCTTCTTGGTATGTGGGTGGTCGGTTTGTTGACATTCCGGACTTCGAATAAGGGCTGGAAGAATAAATTCGTCTGCGGATTTTTGCGCGGCCTTGGGTAACTACTTGTTCATAGCGGGAGATCAACAAAGGCGGCTGAAGAACCTTCCTCTTCTAGCGGGCGAAAGCCCGACTGGACAAGTTCGCCACTATTGAGGGGTCGCGGAGGGCCACAACTTGTTCGACAACGCCGTTGAGGGTAGCGGGGCTATCGTTCGTTCGACCAACCGAGGCCGGCGGGCGAGGAGAAAGAGTTGCTAGAGTGGCTCCCAGTGAAGATCAAGGAGTGGGGTTCTAGCCCGACGAGTGTGAGCTGCAACTCCCTGAGAAAAGTCGGGGAGGAGAATTTGTCGGTACTGAGGCCTGCAGCAGTGGAGAGAAGTTTGAAGAAATGCGGCTAGGCAGGTGAAGAAGGCCTCTCCCTCCGTCGGGGCGACCGACCGAAGAAGAAGAAGAAAACGGCGAAGGAGTCGGTGGGCCGACAACAGGGGAGGTCGGAGGTTGGTCTCCAGAGCGGTAGCCGGGGAATCCTGAGGGACTCAGGCCGTTGGGGAAGAGTCGTCCTGCGAGTCCTCCCAGCTGACTGGCGAGGTTGCGTCGGAGAGGTCCGTCAGTCAGTGAGAGCTCCTAGTCCGGTTAGGCATGGGGTCGGCTGGCGTGAGGGTAGACCAAATGATGGAGCGCCCTCGAGGGACCCTCGGAGGTCGGGGAAGGGCGGTTGCGGAAGAATCGGCTCGGTCGGACCTCGTGAGCTGCTCAGGACTTGGGCATAGAGCTTCCCTTCATCATCAGTTAGCGAGGTGGGTGCGCTTGAGGTGGAGAGACTGCGATCGGCTCATTGGCAATCTGGGAGAATACTCGGCGGGGGAGCCTTCAGGCGGCAATTCATCCACGAGCATTCCCTCCTTAGAGAGGGCAGGTTGCTCTCGGGTGGGGAGACGGTTCGTCGCCGGGCCAGTCCTCGACAAGGATCTCTGGAGGAAGCGCCCTGCCGACCTCGGCAAGCCCTCTTGAGTTACGAGGGCAAGTAGGAAGGAGCTACGGTAAACTATGCGCCATGAATCTGCGTGGCGGAGAAGGTTAGTTATGGAAAAAAGGCCGGGAAAGCGGAGAAGCAGCCGCCATAAATGAAGAGTAGAAATCGGCGCCATCGTAGCGATTGGGTCGAAACAAACAATCGATCGCTGATCTCGCTTACTCCATTAGCAATGATCGTTATTAATCGATAAAATCGCCGGTTAAAGGAAAGACAGTTAAAACTCAAGAAAGGAGATCGAAGGAGAAGACCTGATTAAGAGAACGGAGGTAGGGGGTAGAGAGTTGAGCCGGGACTTGCGGGTCGCCCTCGATGAGTCAGTGACCCATCGTCCTTGTGGGCGGCCTTAAGTGTCGAGGCTCGGCTCAAATCACTGCTTGTCGGAGGAGGACAAGAAAGGAGGAGTCGATGAGGAAGTGAGGGCCTATGGGGAAAGTGGGCTGTCCCTAGCTATCAAGGCGGACTCGACTGCTTGAAGCCAACTGGAGGCTCTCTCGGCGTTGAGGCTCGCCTATCCTCCCGGGGTAGAGGTTCTCTGGCGTTCTCAAGACACAGAAGCGAGGGGGCAGGGAAGCGATTAGGGGCGACGATGAGGATGAGGCGGACGGGAGAGCGAGATGACGGAGAGAGGAGGCGGCGAGGGAGGAGATTAGGCGCTCTGGGCACTTTGTTCATTTTGCTTTGTTGTTAGTTGGAAAGTCTTGTATTTGTAATATATTTCTTGGTGAATGAAAATTTAGTTTCGCGTTTCTCTGGCGAACTCTTTCCCCCTTTTTGTGATGCCCTTTCTTAAGCTTTGTGATAATAGTGACTTTGGTGGTTGGCGCCATCTATGTTACATGCGACATGACAAGTGGGTTGGTTGTGGACCATTTCGGTCGGCACGATTGGCAATTTCGGCGCTTGGTTTGTGGTCCCCGTAGAAGTCGGTCGACCAGGGTGGTATGGTCGTTGATGGCGGTTGAGCCCATACGTTTCTGAGTGGGCCTTGAGATGTCCTCGGCCGCTCCTATCGTTGACTTTTAGGCTAGGGATGGGCGGTTGGTTTCATTTAAGGCAGTGGCCCGGTGTTTTGAGATGGCGATTAGGTTTAGGGTGACCCTCGAATTCTACACTCTTAATTTCTTCCGTTGATCCGCGAGGGGCTTAGCATTTATGGGTTCTATTATAAATAGGGGAGGAGGCCATTACTTATCGTGCTCGTTAGGTTGGTGGCTAGTCTGTCTTTACTCGTCATCTCTAAGGTTTCAAATTGGGGTAGGTGAGTTTTCGAGATGGTTGGGGCGTGGGGATTCTCTCCCGAGTCCACCATCTTCGGGGTTTTCCGTGAGAGTGCTGTAGTTCAGGTCATCTGTGAAGGAAGGAAACCCCTGGTTAGCATCCGACAATTGGGGCGCGGTTTGTGATCATCAGCGTATCTATCTTAGTAAGAGATAGTGGGTCGTTGAGTGTATCAGAAGAAAGGCGTTTTGTTTACATCCATGGATTGATTCATATTTTGTTTACATCCATGGATTACGATTTATTGTCGATATGGAACCATGGGAAAGACACCCAAAATCCTTTAGCGTGCCGGCTCATATCCTCTAGGTCGTCTTGGTGCCCTTTCATTAACCCGGCAACAATTCGCGGTACTCTCCTCGTTGAAGGCGTCGGCTTAGGCGTCGAGGTGGCGAGGGGAGGCTACGGAAAAGTTGGACGAAAGGCGGCTGGACTATTAGGATGTATACCTAGGCTTGTAGTTTTAATTTTTCTTTTATTTTGGTATTTGGATGTGCGGACTATTGTAAAACTTTGCTTGGAATATCAATGAAAAGTCGTATTTCATGGATGGTTGTTTATTGATTCATTCATTTCTCCTTCCTTTTTTTTTTTTGAAAGCGAGTTACCTTGTGGGGCTAATAATAAACACAAGTAGACCCGAACGAGATTCGACCCACATGGAATACTATAAACATAAGCGGGCCGAACGAATTACATTTTTAATGGGACTTCAATAAACATAAGCGGGCCAGAACAGGGTCGGCCCACGTGGGGCTTACAATAAACATAAGCGGCCGAACACGATTACGGCCAGTAAGGGCTTACAATAAACATAAGCGGGCAGAACGGGTCGGCCCTGTGAGCTTACTTCTGAGTTAGCCCAATCAGCGTGGCGGTCGTTCGACCGCCATCGACTAGCTAGTTGGTATGGGGCCGTCTTCATCTGCGGATCCCTTTGTCAAGGTCATTACGTCTCGGAGTGCGGAGCTAGCAGAGCGGCTCTTATGGTGGCGAGATCTTCGCGAAGGGCGGCAGCGTAGGTCGGCGCCTAGGACTTCCGTGGCGCCTAGGTCTTAATTTTCGTGAGCGATCTACATTTTGAGGCAAAAGCAAGCTGAGTCGGCTCCGTGGGGCGGCGACTTCAGTAGGGCGGCAGCGTAGGTCGGCGCCTAGGACTTACGATGCGCTAGGTCTTAATTTTCGTGAGCCGATCTGTTTTGAGGCAAAGAGCAAGCTGAGTCGGCTCCGCGTGGGAGCGGCGACTCGTAGGGCGACGGCGTAGGTCGGGCTAGGACTTACGTGGCGCTAGGTCTTAATTTTCGGCCGATCTCATTTTGAGGCAAAGAGCAAGCTGAGTGGCTCCGCGTGGGGCGGCGACTTCCGTAGAGGACGACGCGTAGGTGGTAGCCTAGGACTTCGTGGCGCCTAGGTCTTAATTTTCGTGACCGATCATTTTGAGGCAAAGAGCAAGCTGAGTCGGGCAGCGTGGGGCGGACGACTCGTGGGGCGGCCGTAGGTCGGCGCCTAGGACTTCGTGGCGCTAGGTCTTAATTTTCGGGGCGATCTACTTTTGAGGCAAAGAGCAAGCTGAGTCGGCTCGCGTGGGGCGGCGACTCCGTAGAGACGACCGCGTAGGTGGCGCCTAGGACTTCGTGGCGCCCTAGGTCTTAATTTTGGCGGGGCGATCACATTTTGAGGCAAAAGCAAGCTGAGTCGGCTCCGTGGGAGCGGCGACTCCGTGAGACGGCCAGCGTAGGTGGGCTGGGACTACGTGGCGCCTAGGTCTTAATTTTCGGCGAGCCGATCTCTGTTTGAGGCAAAACAAGCGGAAGTCGGCTCCGTGGGGCGGCGACTCGTAGAGACGGCCGTAGGTCGGCGCTAGGACTTCGTGGCGCTAGGTCTTAATTTTCGTGAGGCGATCTGTTTGAGGCAAAGAGCAAGCTGAGTCGGCTGTGGGGCGGCGACTCCGTGAGACGGCAGCGTGGGTGGCGCCTAGGACTACGTGGCGCCCTAGGTCTTAATTTTCCGACGGCCGATCTGTTTTGAGGCAAAAACAGCAACTGAGCGGCTCGCGTGAAGGCGACTCCGTAGGGGCGGCCAGCGTAGGTGGAGCTAGGACTTCACGTGGCGCCCTAGGTCTTAATTTTCGGCGAGCGATCTGTTTGAGGCAAAGAGCAAGCTGAGTCGGCTCACGTGGGAGCGGCGACTCCGTGAGGGGCGGCCGCGTGGAGTGGGCCCTAGGACTTCGTGGCGCCTAGGTCTTAATTTTGGCGACCCGATCTGTTTGAGGCAAAGAGCAAGCTGAGTCGGCTCCGTGGGGCGGCGACTCCGTAGGGGCGACCCAGCGTGGAGTGGCGCTAGGACTTCACGTGGCGCCTAGGTCTTAATTTTCGGCCGATCCATTTTGAGGCAAAGAGCAAGCTGAGTGGCTCCGCGTGGGGCGGCGACTCAGGTAGGGACGGCCGGCGTGGAGTCGGCGCCTAGGACTTACGTGGCGCCTAGGTCTTAATTTGGTGGTCACATAGAGCCATGACTTGGCGGCGGATATGCTCCTTATTTCGACTTGGCGTGGTTAGGCAACCCGCTTTGACTTGGCGAGTAGGGTGTGGTTACTCAATTGGCGAGTGGGATCACTGTCGCGACTAGGTGAAAGGGTTCCTTGACTTCGTCCTAGCAGAGAATGCCTCAACTTCGACTTAGTGAGTGGTAGGTTAAACTTGACTAAGTAAGTTGGTGCTTTGTCTCAACTAGGTGAGAAGGGTTCCTTGACTCGGCGTGGCGAGAAGGTTCCTTGACTTCGACCCGGGGAAGAAGTCGCTGAACTACACCCGATAAGGAAGTTACCTTGACTCCGGCCAAGAGAGTGGGATGTCGGCTTCGTGTTAGGAAGTAGGGCGTACCTTGACTCGGCTTCGATGGGAAGGGTCCCTAAGCTTCGGCTCCAACAAAGCGGCCATCGAGCTTGGCGGATGAAATTGGATTTTCATGATTTACTTTGTGAAGGCGGTTTGATCTAACTGCGGCAGTGATTATTCAAAGGCTCCTTGTACCATTTAAGACAAGGATAATTGTCGAGCAAAATTCTATTTATATTGATGGCTTTTGAGTGAGATTTACAATGCAAATTTATTGAAAAAACTTCACGAGGTGTTCTATGTTCGGGGATGGAGTGTCGCTATACTTGTCCATCGTCGGCATCTTGAACTTCCATTTGGCTTGTATGATGGAGTCGGTGAAGGGGTGCTCCCTCAGATGGCGTCGGCGGCCATTTGGTATACTTGATTATAGTCGCTTTGTCTTGTTGGTGGCGGTTAGGAATGGTGTTGCGGTGGCGGTGTAGTCACGGAGAAATGCGTTGGTGATCCCCTTAGGCTGGGAAGAGCTTTCATCGGTGAGTCGAATGCTAGGTGGCGCCTAGGCTGGCGCCATAATTTATTTGGCCGTTTGTAGGGTGAGGTGTGCAGCTCACAGTGATTCCTCCGTGACTTGTCAAGGTGGGGAGTCTCGGGAGCAGGACACCCTCTGAAGCGCAATGATGGGTTACCACAGTGGAATGGCGGTTTGGCGGAAGGCAGCCCGCCGTTGTTCTTGATAAACTTCTGCTTGGCTGTTAAAGCGGAGAAGCGAGTGAAAGTCAGTTACAAAAGCTTGGGCTGGCGTGCATGGTGGCTTGCATGGCTAGGGTGATCTTCGGTGGATTCACGGAGTTGGGCACGGTGACGCCCGCGTAGGTTCTCCGACCAGGAAAGATCATCGCCGCTGGACATAGCTGCAAAAAGAAGAAAGGAGGCCCCGGTGGGCGCCAAGCTGATGATGTATATAATCGATCCACTAACCTCAAGCGAGTTTAGTTTTAAAGAGGCAAAACTTTCTCTCCTAAAGCCAGCCGGCCGCGACTCGATAAAAGGATTAGCCTGAAGAAGGACAGCTTGGGCGGAGTTGGGATCTCGGTGGTTCCTCAAACGGTCAAGTTAGTAATGTGTGATAATCTGGTGGAGCGGGAATTCACTTAGAAGATTGCTTACCTTGTTAGGCGTTCACGTTTCTCTTTATAGGTAGGGTTAAGGGGTATTTCCGTCTTTCCATTAGTTTAGGAACCAGGTGAGTCGACCTCCCCCCTCCGTGTGGCCAGGGGATTGGCTGACATCCCTCCGCTGTTAGAGTGGTGGCCTTTACAGTGTCAAATTGAAATGTCGAGGGTTGGTGTGGTCTATTCGCCATTAATGGGATGGGATTGGCGCCTGTAGCGCATGGGTCAGGTGTCTTAAATCTTGTGAGAGATGGGAATTAAGGCTGTCGGTGCATTTAATGTGATGTTGATGGGTTCGAGAATCTTGTGTGGCCGTCGTTTGAGTGGAGAACCCGCCTTGAGGGGAAGTGGGTGGACAGTGGCTCGGCCTTAGAGGCGTCCCTTGGGATGATTCGGCGGGGGGACGGCGATTAGGGCGCCTCATCGTCGCTCTAGAGGATGAGTGGCCAGGGGAGGTAGGCACGGATTCGTTCCACATTGTTTGGAGGGTCGGCAACTTGTAGGAAGGGATCGTAGCGGTGGCGGAGTCGGAGGACGGCCGACACGCCTTCTGCGTCCCCGAGAAGCTGTCGATGGGCGACTTCGCCCTTCACGTCGGTCATGGCGATGGTTGCACGATGGGCCGGGGCTGGGTCGGTGCATGCGAGGCGATCGGTGGGTTGAGTCGGAGGTCCTTGTCGGTCCTCATTGGTAACAGCGTTACGTCCGGGATCGGTCTCGGCTTTTCTCTTTAATCGCGATTAGTGGTTATGACCATAACAGGCCCGTTGTCATCTTCATCTTCTTCGGAAAAATGATTTGGCGTTGGAATAGCATCTCCTTTACGTAAACCAAGTCTTTTCAATACTCGATCTTCGTGGGATGAGTGTTGTCCCAAAGGAGTCTGGGCTGCTTTTGTGTAAAGCAAGGCGACCGAGTTGGTAGGTGCAACTCTGGATTGTTGTATAAACTGTCATTACATTATTCAAAGACAAGGGGTACTCTAAATGCGTCATTTATTGATTCATCGGCAATTGCCATTACAATGTTCAGGCGATTCTTCATCGTCAAGATTGATTACAAGGGTACAATGTCATTCAAAACAAAACACCACTATAATCAAGCCGGCTTGATATCGGCTTCTTCACCTGTGCGTAAGGCCGATGATTGATTTGGACTCATTAGTAGAGGAGAAATCGTAAAATAATTCTCCACCCTTAGCGGCTATTTGTCGACCACCGTCTTGACCTCATTATTAGTGTCTACATATTTGAACACGATGAAAAGTAGATGGGACTATAGCGTTACCGTGGATCCAAGGTCGTCCCAACAATAAGTTATAGGTCTCTGCGTCAATCACATAGCGGTGACTTGGACTTTCATCCCCATTTGGCACTTTCGAATTTTACAAGCGGTAGAGACCGGCTGGGGTTAAACCCATAGATCATTGTGCGGATGGCCTTGACTTCTGGGGGATTCAAGATGATACATAAAGTAGCGAGGCATGATGCTCCTGTGAACGGATCGACACGGATCGGTTAACCGCTAAACCAATATACGGTGAAGTATAGCGGACCTATCGTGTTTGGAATCTCTGTCGCATATCCTCCTTTGTAAAAATGTCGCGAGGGAAAGTGCTTGGTTGCCAAGTTGCATTGTTGTGTAGATTCTTCGAGTCGGCGATCAGTGAAACACCTCGAATCGGCCGAGCTTCTTAGTAGAGCTTCGGGTTTCCTTTGACAATCGAACCTTCGTGAGAGAGTTATTACGTAGGGATGTTAGCCCGGTGGGCCATGGCGTCAGCGGTATGGAGAGCCGATGTTCGGTCTATCCCTCTGTCGGGCGATTGAATGGGCTGCCGGGAGTTGAGCTTCACGGATCAGAAATTTGTTTCTCCTTTGCTTCGGCTTTTTCTTTAGCGGTATCTGGCTGTGTTCTTTCTGCAGTGAGAGAGTCGTGGTCACCCGGCTCGGCGGTGTCATAACATTTGGGTTTGGAGCCTCGGGATACTTGTAGCTATATTAGTGTCGCTCCTAGTAGCGAGACTTGATCTCCTCTTGAGGAAGTGGAAGGTGGCTACTTTTCATCATTCTTCTCTGGAATTCTTTGAAGCGGCATGGCATAGCTTGCCTTTTCCTTGGACTTCTTTATGGCGAAGATGTAGTCCTTGATCGTCTTCCGACAAATCGGGGTGGACCCAAAGGATTTCTCGTTTGATGGAATGGCGATGCGAGCCCTCTTCGTTGCGTGAGGATCTTCATTCACCATCTTCATTCCTACCTTCTGGCGGCGTCGGTTGGAACCAATCGAAGGAGGCGATCCGAAGCTTATAGAGGCGCATTTGCTCCACCTTCTTATCTTTAGGGTTTTGGAGTAATGACTCAACATCGATCAAGGCTTGAATCTTGTCCTTGAGATGGTAGCGAACTTTGTAGGATGATGTCGCCACGTGGTAAGCCTTGCCAGGATCTGTAACCTTGTTTGCCTCCTCTTGGTTTACAATTGGGGCAGCTGGATTTTATTATTTTCCGAAGGTATTTGAAGATGCGGAACTTCCTCGTCCTTGAGCGAGTAAGTCTTGAAACCTCGAGCCGGGCGGTTTACGGTTACGAGCTTGTTGGCGCCATTGAAATTTGTGATTCTTTGTGGTGCGTTGTTGCGGCTCTTTGTTGTGGTTGCGATTCGAGCGTTTGATTAAGCGTCTGAGACTTTCTTGGCGCTTTACCTTTGCCACGGGGACAAAGTTACGCTTGTGAGCATCCACCATAGGTGACCTCTCTCCGCTTTCTTCCTCCTCGGGGAATGCTTCGGCTTGCTCTCCACGTATCCTTAAATCTTTCCGGGTCTCGGGCGGTGCGGTTCCATTGCTTCCAACCGCGTCCAATGCGGGTTGCTATGACAAGTTTGGAGAATGAACTTCGATTATCGGTCTCGGCAATTCATTGCCTTATTTACGAACCTCTTGAAGTTATCCTTTGTTTCCCGTCTTTACGTTTCTCGTCCAACAAAGAACCGATGGATACCTCGGTGTCATCGTCGAAGAAATTGGTGAAAACATGGCCTCCATATCATCCCGCTATGCTCCCACGGTTTGAGGCGGTACCAATCGGCGACTCACGAAGGGTGCCAATGACCGAACCATCAAGGGGCTCGTTAGGGATAGCGCCTAGATGAGACTTGAAGTAAATCAAGTCTTGAGTGGGTGATCCCTTCCGTCAAGCGGTGTAAAGTTGATGAGGTTGAATTTTGTGGGATCACGAGTTGATTCCCTCCCCTTGGTAAGGACATGGTATACGTCTTCTTTACCTCTTGGCGGAAATCAAAGTATTGATTTTGCTCTCGAGGTCTTTATTTTCTCATTTTCCCCTATGTCTCCGTTCGGGTAAACTTGGGGAGGAATAGCGGTGTTATCGCTAGCGTTTTCTGGCGATGCGATCATCTACGTTTTGGCCTCCTTCCTGTCCGGTGTGGCTATCTGTTAAGTTGACATTATTGCGGCGACTTGGCTCACCTTGGCGGTTCATTATCGCTGGATCATTGGTCATGCATTGCTCTCATCTGGCGCATGGCGGTTCCATTCAAGCTTAAAGTTGTCCTTTTGCTTGGTTAGGGCCTCTTCAAGCATCACGGGACACTTGTTCAGCGATCATGGCAGCTTCAGCGAGGTTGTCCTATCTTTGAAATTGTATTATCGAAGCCATTGAACCGACATCCGACACTTCATCATCGAGGGTAATCCTTACGCATCTTGCGGTAATGGGTGTCGCAGTCGGACCGCAATCGAGTCGATCGTTCGCGATGCCGGGAGCGACGCGTGACGATCCCTCTGCTGGTCATATTGATGGTAACACTTTCGGCAATTCATGCACGAAGCCCATCTTTCTTCACGGGCGTCTTGACTTGGGTTGGGCATTCGTGCGAGCCTATCAAAGACCGGCCTTTTCGGAGTTGTTCTAGCGATTGCACTCGATAACACCTTGCCTTGATCGGTTTGAGCACAAGCAAGGCATGTTTGATTCTGGCGTTCCTCTTTGAGTTGCTTGTACCGACGCGATAGTACAACTTCGTCGGTATGAATACGGAGCAACCTATCGTGTGTTGGCGACTTCTCGGGTATAGCGTTGTCATCGTCGGATGAAGCGTCTCCTTCGAACAAATAGGCCTTTCATAAGTCACTGGCGGCGTGCGCTTAGCGGTGTGAATCTTCGACGGGCTCGACTTCGATTTGAAGCCCGGTCGCGGCAATGCGGGTTTCTTCTTGTCTTTGTGGGTGCGACTCCCGTATCGAGGAGTGACGTGATTCCTTTAGCGGACCTAAGCGATCCTTGGCGTAAGCTGGCGTGCGTGGCGATAGTTAGCCAGCCAGGAAGTTGAGCGGTGACCGGTGTCAACGCCACTTTTGAGGTGCTCACAATTTCGATTTGACGGGGGCGAGTTGGCCTTTGGCGAAACTAGGCTTGGATGTTGGGTTCGTCGAAGTTGAAGCCTCGGCGGACTTAGGCTTCAAGCTAGGCGATTGTCGGCGACTTCTTGGCCGCCTCCTTCTTCAACTCGCGGGCTTGTTGCACCAAAGCCCGTGCTTGCGTGAGGAGCGCGCGGCGCTTCCGGATACGCTCCTGAAGTGTAGAACGGTTCCGTTTGACTCGGACCCATTCGTTCGTCGCCGGCCTGTAGGAATCGGCTACGATCTCAGACTTCAGCCTCTGAGTCAACTTAGATCTTAGATCCGCCTCATAGCGGACCCCATCCATTGACTCTTTCGCTGGGCTAATTGTTTAGCGGTGGCGTCGCCTCGGCGGGCTCTCTTGGAGAGTCCGCAGCGCCATTGGCGGAATCGACCCCTGTGAAGACGGGGTTCGAGGTTTGGCCGTTGTTAGGGCGGGGAACCACGTCGTCTGCGGTCTTGGCAGCGGTGGTGGTGGATTTTCTCGCCTCGCTCACGAGGCCGATTGGGTCTTCCTTGCAGCGAGACCATCTTGGACTTCTTGAGGCCCGGATGCGGGCGAGAGGAGAGGTATTCTTCATACTTCTTCGGTCGAACTCGAACTCGGCCTCCTCGATGGCCGGGATCGGGATCAGCGATTCGCGACCGACGGCTTCTTCTTTGAAGCCGTTGGCTCTATTGTGGTCGCCGGCTTGTGCGGTAAAAGTTGGGATGATTGTCATTGATTTGAACTTGCTTACAAACTTGATCGCTGAAGCGATTCAAAGATATAAGCCTTTTATTTTAAGGCTTACAATGAAAATCAAAAAGATTACAACTTTTATCCTTGTGAACAAACACGAGGATCTGTTATATCGAGGTCCCGGCATTGCGGGTTCTTTGCACGTGTAGGGACTTTTGTTCGTCCGTTGACCACGGCAATTCGATCTGGTGTAAACCGGGTTCGGAACTACTGAGCGTGGGGGCTCGTTTCACGGAAGGCGAAGCGCTGAGGATCACACTCACGAAGGAGAGGATCGCTGCGGGGATCGCACTCGAAGGAGGATGGCCGGGCGGGTGAATCTACAAGGAGAAATCACGCTATCCACGAGGTTAAGCGAAGCTTAACCTAGAGGGTATCTGTAGTTCGACCGAGTTTGCTTACCTTCCACCTATAGATCGGCGTCGGCGGACTTGAGCTTCGCCGGTGCTGGAACCGTCGTCGTGAGATCTCGAGGAGCTCTTGAAGTCGCCAAAATCAAAAATCCGACCCTCAACCAAAGACCCCCATTTATACATCTCAGGGGGGTGGCGACAATTAGTAGAGCCACCTCGACCACTTGGTAGGGGAGGCTCATGTGGTAGAGCCACCGACCTGGCAGGTACCTCGGTGTGGCTCCGACGTAGTGGCGACCACCTGCATTCCCGCAGGGTACCTCGGCAATTGGGTAGGCTATTACCATGTTGGCCGACCACCCTCGATCATTTGGCAGAGGTCCGTTTCACGTCGGTTCGGTCGTTTTTAGTCGTTTCCGGTCTTGGGGCTTGGTTTCTCGGTGATGTGTAGTTGTGTTTGAGTCGTATCCGATCAACTTCCGAACTCAACTCGGCGGCCGTTTGCATCGGCGGACTAAGTCTGATTGATTCGTCACCGTCGGCGTTTGAGTTTAACCAACTTCGCCTCGTTGAGCCGTCGTCGGGTTTTCTCCCGCGGCGTCGTTCATTTCATGCCTCCATGCGACTCACTTCATGGGTTCGTCGACTCGCTTTATCGTTTTCGCGGCGTAATCCGCGTCGGCGTTGCGGAGTCAGCCGTCGGATGGATCGTCGGTTGTCAACCCACCGTTCTAGTCTTGTTGAATGCACGATAAGCAATTTTTAGCACAACCACTATTTGGTTCCTTTGTTTGAATATCATTATGTAACAATCAATATATAAACATCATGTTGCAAAACATGATTATAAAGTTATTAATATCTAAAGTATAATACAAAATAGATATATCTAACTATAATATATAATAGTTATACTATAGTTTATAAAATATAACTATAATAAAGAATAGTTATACTATACTATAAAACCTTTAATTAATGTGATTTAATAAGATTGGAGATTATGAGAAGAATTTGAAAGAGTATAGTTGCAAAATATGATTATAAAGTTTATTAATATCTAAAGTATAATACAAAATAGATATATCTAACTATAATATATAATAGTTATACTATAGTTTATAAAATATAACTATAATAAAGAATAGTTATACTATACTATAAAACCTTTAATTAATGTGATTTAATAAGATTGGAGATTATGAGAAGAAATGTTTTAACATACCAACACACTTTTATAATAGTACTAGTATAGTGCGTTTACTGCGTGTATGCACTCATTTTATGTTTTAATATGGATTCATGTATGTGGTTTGGAGGGCATTTTGGAAGAAATGTTTTAACATACCAACACACTTTTATAATAGTATTAGATTAGATATGGTGGGTTGTAATTTTCCTTCCATATTTTTGGTTGGAGCAAAATTGAGAAAGTACATGGAAATGAGTTCCAATCATTTTTTTTTGGGTGAAACAAACAAAATAAACTCTTTCCAAGGGAAAGCATGGAAAAGCTTGGAAATGCTCTACCACTACAAGAAAAGTTTTCTAGGATATTTGGGATTTGAAACAAACACACCTTAAGTAAACAATATATATACACGCGAGGATCAAATAATTAGCTACCTCAATTTCACGCATGCCACTCATTTAAACTATCACAGTGGTTGTTGGAGATCGCTTCTTGTTTCACCCACCAATTGATGAATAATCGCACCAGGGAAAAAAAACTTATGAGTCAATTGGTCGAAAACTACTAAATCAAGCTTACAAATACATGTAAAAGTTTTAGGTATCAAGTTCCGATATAGAGATCATTGGGTAACTATTAATCTATGTACGGTTAAAAAGGTACACGAACTCGATGATAGAGGTTGAAAAATGTAGTCAAAAGGTGTTAAATTATCTCCGTTTTAAAAGAAGAAAAAACTAATATAATTTCTGTTAGAGTTTGTTTATTGAGGAGGCACAAAAACAGATGCAATGTAGGTGCACTGTGCACAGAGTTCAGATTCTCAATTAATGAAAGTCCTTACAATGATCACATGAATTATTGCCAGTCAATCTTCAAAGTCTGATGATCTTGTCTAGTTTTGACTCTTTGTGTCGACATAGCGATTAAATAAATCACAATAATAAGTTGCAGAGTAATACTTTGACCCCAGAATTCCCTTAAAAAATAATAATAAGCCTCTTACCCGAAATTTTGGCTTAAATGATATCAGAACCGGTCACAAGTCATTATTGCTAATTTAATGATGCTATATTAATTTACAATATACAAGATACACTATTTGTCCTATAACATACAATCAAACAAGATTTTAATCTTCTGATTAAAAAAAGCAAAAAAGAAGAAGAAGAAAGAAACGATTTTAGTCTACCTTGTATCAATAAAACATATCAATTCTGCAATAAGTGATGCCAACAACAAACAAGAGCTTAGATAATATACTTAATTATAGGTTTGGATCACCAAATTCCTATAGGCTATGGGCATCAACTTGTTTGTGGCCATCAGCTTCGTATGATATCACTATAAAGTAGCCATATTAGATATTTTGGCTTTCTTGATTGATTTGATCTTATAACTATCTACATCATTACAAAACCTTCAATATTTATTGGAAACCATCAAATTACCGACTTAGAGAATATTAGGAGCCTTTATTGGAAATTTATGAAGCCAAAGTTCATTGGATATTCGAGGAATAAACCAATAAAAAACCATTGTGCTATAATATTCTTAATTAGTAAGCTTTATGTCGTCAACCTTTTAGGTCCCAAATAGGATATGAATTAGTGAATGGAACAAACATGCTTTGTTAGAGTATAAAATTATAATCCTCATCAACTCTTCACTGACTTTAGAGTTTTTGTTTGTATCCTTTTGACTAATAATAATAGAAATATGATTGATCTTAACTATTCCTATCATTCCGGTCCCGGAAAAATTTCATTGTTAGGGATAGGGAGGTTCTGAGATAGATATGGAACATGTATCTTAGTATCTGAATGCGAATTGATGATATTTATTTGACTAATTTATTATAATATCCGATTTATACACAAAAATAGTATATGAATTAAGACAAATACTATCTAAACAATATTTTAATCTGTCAGAATATCAATATAGCATAGAAGAAGTTTAAAAGATAACAAGTTCTATATGTGCTCATCAAAACTAGTAATTACCACAAAAATCATAGAATTTAAGGAATGATTTACATCGAAAGGCTTTCTGGCCTAAAAGTGGAAGACAGAGCAGGCTTTAGTGGCCCAACTAGAAGGCAGCCTGTGGCAATAGGCTGTACATAAATAGTTCAGACCTCCGCTTGTTAACTGTTAAGTGTTTAACTATGTAGTATTACTGTTGCTATCAAAATAAAGTTAAATAAACTGTTACTGTTGAACTCTTCAATATAAGCATGTTTAATTTTATTACACAATATAATTTAAGCTCATCAACATACACAAAACAGAAAACTGTTATTGCTCTTATTTAATCAAGAGTAGTGATAATTTTACACAATAAAATGGTAACTACCATTCTACATAAAAAGAAAAATAATTAAAAAATTAAGAAATGTTTTTGATATCATGGGACACGTTGGTACCCAATCCTCTCGAGAGAGTCCCATTGAGAAAAAATAATGATAGAGGCCTTTGTCACCAATCAATACCTGCCTCTCTCATAGTGCATTGAGGCACATGAAATTATTTTTTGTAATTTAAGTCCGTGCACATAGAGAGAAGTAATTGATGGCGTGGTTGAAGGTCTATTAGGACTCAGTGAGAAAATCTCAAAGATCGGTGTGGTTGGGTGGGAAAAGAGTTCAGAGGGGTTGACTGCAAAACCCTTCAAAGTTCAGAGGTGTTTTGTGATTCAGAGGTGTTTTGTGAAATTAACGAAACAAATGAGATGGGATTACAAAATATCTACCTTGGATCCTACTATCCTGTGGCAATTATTAGAGCAGTACATTACATTTAAAAAAATAAAAAATAAAATAAAAAGGATTGCACAAAGATTGAACGTTGGGCAACGGTCGAATGTCCCATTCTGTCCTTTTCTCAGAGGCACGAGATCCTCCTGAACTCAAATTAATTCAACTCAAGTCAAGGCTCCCTCCAACTTCTATTTAAATCTTGTCCAAATCTCAGACAAACCCCAATTCCAGCTGAGCCATCTTCAATCTTAAGGGGTGCAATTTAATAGAAAAAATAATAAGAAGAAACTCAAAGGGAAGAAATGGGTCTAGAAATTGTGATCTCCCTCCCTCTGATATTGTTCGCCATTGTTCTCGGTTTCGGTTGCTTCTGGTTTGGGAGGGCAAAGGGGAGGCAGGACATGAGGACCGGAGTCGGCTCGCAGATCTACGGCATGCCCGTGCCTCCTCCGGCAGTGGTCAGAGAGGCCGGTCAGTCTCCTGACAATATGAAGAAGCAAGGACCAGATAATGTTTGAAAATGCGTCGAGCTCTTGAGTACTAAAATGTGTTGATTTTATTTGTTGTATCTTGTTGGAGAGTCGTCTATCATCATTTTATTATGAGAAATATAAAATTTTGGTTGTTGATTTTATGAGTGAACTGTAGAATCTTTTTCAGAATTACCATACAATTTTTTTGGAAAAACGAATTGAGAAAATGTCATCACCGTAATATTGATAAACAGAAGATGCTTTGAGAAAACAATTGTTATGAATAGTTTTAGCTTGGCTTAGTTGGCTAGCTAAAACTATTGTTATGAATATCTCAACTTGCTTTTGAGATAACAATTTTAAGCTTAAAGTTTATTGAGGGAACAATTTTAAGCTAAACCAGTAACTAATCTTGTAGCCAGCTTATTTTGAGTATCATAATAAGTGTCAAAAGATTAAGTTGAAATGCGTGATTTATATATATATTCAAAAGTTTTCTCTACATCAAATTAGCTTTATATTAAGCATTAGGTGTCGCTGTGTCGGGCCCCTTCTAAGTTGCTCGTTACAAGAATTCAGACCGCTTTTAATTGTTCTTTGCCAGCAGAGGAGAACTATGTGATGGGAAAGCTTTATCTAAAGTTCCCTTTCTTATATCTGGTTATTTGAACCTTCGTGTTTAAGCCTTGATCTGCATCCTTTTCTTCTAATAAAGCAAGACTTTCTCTTTTTCAAGTTTTATGCTGTCCAATCAAATTAATGTTTAAAGCTTAAAGAAGAATCCTTACAATATGTGTCAAAAGCACTTTTTTTTTTTGAGAAAAAGGATGGAATATCAAAGATATTCCGGCCAGCTAAATAGAAAAAAGTGGTTGTTTTACAACAAACCAAACCATATCCCCAACTCAAAGAATATGATTTATAAGTTCTACAGGTTTAACATCAACAAAACATCAACACTCCCCCAGACCTAAAGCCATATCTAAAGTATCAAACACCCACAACAAAATCTTTTACTACAAAAGTTTTCAGATATCAACATTATCAGCAATTCACTCTTCAATGAGATTTTCCTTTCATGCTGCTGCTCCCTGAACTCCCACTTCATCCACATCCGCAGTTGTGTCAAAAGCACTTGAAAAATGTCAAAATTCTAGTTAGCAGCAGCATGAAAGGAAATAATAGATCGAGGGCTTAATAGAATATGTGGTTTACCTTATAAAATCTATTAAGCCCTCGATCTATATTCAACCTATTAAGCCCCCATGATTTTGGTTTGATTCTAGTTAGCCCGAGAGGTGGTTTAACTTAAAACACTACCAAAATCAAAATTCTAGTCAGCCTAAACTTGAAATATTGCAAAAATAGTTACATACAACTCACATGAGATATTTATAATCCCTCAATCGGAATTGGGGGAGATTACTAGGAGGAAAATTATCCTATTTATTTCTACTCGTGCAACCTCAAGTCTGATAATCCTCATTTGAGGTAATTTTTCTTTTGTTTTTGGTTATTTTTTACTTAGAATCTCTCTGATTGGCTGATTGTTAATAATAGTTGTTGGTACCCCAAAAAGATTTTTTATTAATCCATGTATGAAAATCGACACGAACCCAATCTCACGCCAAGTAAAGCGCTTCAGGGAAGGGATCTCTCTGCTCTCACAAGTGTTAGGCTATTCACAGAAGTCGTCGACTACTGGCGACCTCTTGATTATCACATTTTAATTACATTTTTATACCCTTATTACCTATGTTATATGAATAACGATATTACTAATAATCATTTTTATCTTATTTTGCGGGCTAATAAATAAATAATGAATAAAAGCCCAAATGACTCAAATTCTGAATTTCTACCAATATTTGAAGCCCAAATCGAAGACAAACAAAGGCCCAAGATACCAAAATGATCCAAGAGAAATTCGTGAAGAAAAATCAAGAAAAGACAAATTCGGTTGGAACCAATCGGTTGACAACAGGTTAACCGGTTGGCTAGCAGGTTGGCTAACCGATCGGCAACCGATCGGTTTGCAACAATTCAGAATTAATGGTGGATTTCTCTTCCTTTTGGCTAGGTTTGATCGATGGTTCACATCAACTCAGTTGGGCTATAAATAGGGGTGAAGAGGGTTTAGTGTGAAATATTTTGTAAAACTCCATTTGGAGAGGAGGGTTACTCTTAATTGAGAAGACCTTCCAAAATTGTAACTTTTGTTACACAATAAATGAAATGTTTCACCTTCAATTTCCTTTCTCTTCTTCTAATCCAAGGACCAAAGGAGGATTAGATTAAGATCGAGTTGTTGGTTTCTATTTTATTTCTTTTTCATTTTCTTCTTTATTTTCTTGTTTGTAGAATAGATTTACTTTCATGCAATTTACTTTCTCTAATTTAATTTCATGCAATTTAATTCCTTGCAATTTACTTTCATGCAATGTATTTAATTCTTGTATTTACTTTCTAGAATAGATTTTTCTTTTCTTTAATTCACCTTGAGGCTAGAACCCTCTAGGGAATTACCCTTTTCTAAGTGTGGAGCCAATATTTGTGGGATCCCTAGAGATTGTTTGAAACTAGCTAACAAATCCAACTCATTCTCGTGAGATTGAGATAAGCTAAATGGATCTACTCTAGATTCCTCATATCTTTAACTAATCCATTCCCTTGTTTTCCATTTGTTTGTTATTTCCTTTATTCTTGATTTTGATCTTCCTCTCTCTCCATCTCTGCTTATTTTCCTCCTCTTCCATTCCATTTCATATCCCTCTTTTAATCCACTCTCTTATCTCTCTACTTTCACCATTTCCTTACTTTCATTTTACTTGAATAAACTCCTAATTGTGTGCATAATTTGAGAGTCAAGACTTGAACTCTCCTACTTCCGTTCCTCGTGGGATCGATAATCTTTATACTATAACTTGATAAGGGTTGTATACTTGCAACTTAGGAGGTAATCATTTATTTCCCATCAAGTTTTGGCCCGTTCTTTGAGAGCGGTGCATAAGTAGGATTTTCATTAAGTTTGGTTTTATTTTGTGTGTTTTCTTTTGTGTAGGAACTTGGAGCTTGAAGATCAAGGGTTGAAGATTCAAGATTGAAGAATTGCCTCCAACGAGGCTTTGCATTGCTTTTGTGGGTAACTTCTCCATCTAGTATTTTCAATTCCACCCTTTAGATAGTTCATATACATTAGAGACAATTTGGATAAAAAAATAAAAAATAAAAGGATTTTTTCCCTTAATCGACCCTAATAAACTTTATTTTTTTATTGTCGATCATAAAAAAATAATAAAAGATTTTTTTGCATCCTTTTAGTTGCTTTTAATTCTTAGGGTTGCATTTCATATAATAGTAGGAATTCACCAAGTGATTTGAGCATCTTGATTTGGCACACTTGAAAATATCTTAAGGGCAAAACCCATTAATCAAGATAAGGTAAGGGATTTCATCACCCTTTCCTTAGCCCAAAATCACTAATTCCTCATTACACATACCAAGCCTCTTAAAATTGATTAGACATTGCCCCTAAGGATTCGAGCTCATTAAGGAACAATAATTTCTTAAGTGAACCGGTCAAGTTTATTTGGATTAATGGTGTCTAAGGCAAGGTTTAGAGGTTCGTAAAACTCCAAAGGAAAGAGAATCTGTAAGCGTTAAAATTGCTTATCAATACCCAAACAAGACTAAATAAGGGTGGGTTGACAACCGAGCGATCCATCCGACGGCGACCAGGCCGTCGGCGTGATTCTGCCGCCAAATGCATAAAGCGAGTCGGCGACCCATGAAGTGAGTCGGCAAAGCGTCTGAGCAGCGGCGGCCGTCGTGGAAAACCAAACGGCGAAGCTCAGCGAGGCGAGTTGGCTAAACTCAAGCGTTGGCGAGGCGGTATCAACCGTACTTAGTCCGTCGATGCAAGCGAACCGTTTGAGCTCGAAAGTTGATCGGACACGGACTCGAACACTGGCGACATCAGGAGAAAAACTAAGCGGAAGACCGAAGAATCGGCGAAGAATCGGCAGAAACGGCATAAAAGCTCTTGAGGCGACGAGCAGCCGCGACGCGGCACCGGCAAGTGGCCAAGTGGCTCGGCCGCAAAGCCAACCACCTCGGCTGCTTGGCCGAGGTAAACAATGGCGGAGTGCCTCGGCAGTGGTAGGTGGCTCGGCAGTGCCGACTTCACTGGCAGCCTTTTTTGTATAAATAGGGGGTCTCAATGGGAGGTCAGATTTTTTGGGATTTGGGATCAGGATTTGGTGATTTTGGCTTGGACTTGGATTTTTGAGGATTTGGCTTTGGCTTTGGCGGGATTTTCGAGGAGTTTAGAAGAATTCTCACGAGATCCACGAGCGTCAAGGCGCCGTTCGAGCAAGCAAGTACAAGTCGGTCGGCGTCGAGATCCACAAATCGGCGGGGTAAGAAAACTTCGGGTCGAACTACTGAGATACCCTCTAGGTTAAGCTTCGTCTTAATCTCGGGGATAGCGGTGTTTCTCCTTGTAGATCTCACCGCTCCGTGATCCTCTCCCGTGAGTGTGATCCCGCGGCGATCCTCTCGCCGTGAGTGTGATCCCCTCGGTAGCCGTTTCCCGTGAAAGCGAGCCCCTCGTCTGTAGTTCAGGCAGGGTTTACACGGGGATCGAATTGCGGTAGTCCACGGACGAACAAAAGTCCGGCATAGGCAAAGAACCCGCATAGCGAGGATCACGGAAAATAGAGATCCTCGTGTTTGTTCTAAAAGGAAGAAAGTTGTAATTTTCATTTTCATTTATGCGCTAAAATAAAGGCATTTCTTTTGTTTGAAATTTTGTTGTAGGCCAGCGAAGGCGTAAGCAAGTTCAAGCGAGCAATGAATAACAAACCAACTTTCCCTGAACAAGTGGCGACCGATTGGGAGCCAGCGGCTTCAACAAAGCGTCGTGTGCAGCACCATGCGGATCCCGTCAGGTCATCGAGAGTCGAGTTCGAGTTCGACCGGAGAGAGTATGAGAATACCTCTCCTCCTCGTCGAGATCCGTTCCCCGCAAGTCCAAGATGGTCTCCGCTACAAGGAAGACAATCGGCCTCGAATCGAGGAGGCAAGAAAATCCACCACCACCGTGTCCAGAGAGAGACGGCGGTGGTTCCCGACTAACAAGCGGCCAAATCTTGAACCCTATCTCTGGGGGTCGATTCCATGATGGCGTTGTGACTCTCTCGAAGAGCGTCGAGGCGGCGTCGGCGCTGGCGAAACAATTAGCAGACGAAAGAGTCAATGGATGGGGTCCGCTATGAGGCGGATCTAAGATCTAAGTTGACTTCAGAGAAAAGTCAGTAGCCGATTCCTACCGGCGACGAGCGAATGAGTCAGTCAAAGCGGAACCGTTCTACACTTCAGGCGTATCCGGAGCGCCAGCGCTCAGCGCAAGCGCGAGCTTTGGTGCAACAAGCCGCGAGTTGAAAGAAGGCGGCCAGAAGTCGTCGACAAATCGGCTAGCTTGGAAGCCCAAGTCCGTCGAAGCTTCAACTCCGGCGAACCGGCATCAAGCCTAGCTCGCGGCGAGCCAACTCCGCTCCGTGCTCAAATCGAAATTGTGAGCACCTCAACAAAAGTGGCATCGGCGAAGTTACCTCGTTAATGCGCACCCAAACTTCCGTGAAGCCAACTCTCGCCCGACCAGCGGGCTTGCGTTAAGGATCGCCTAGGTCGCTAAAGGAATCGGGTCACTCCTATCTGAGAATCACACCACAAAGACAAGAAGAAACCGCGGCTGCTGCGCGGGCTTCAAATCGAAGTCAGAGAGCGTCGAGATTCACACTTTCGCTGATGCGTGCGCGGCAGTGACTTATGAAGGCCTATTTGTTCTCGAGAGGAGACACTCTCATCGGCGATGACAAGTTATACACGAGTTAGTGCCAACACCGCGATAGGTTGCTCGGTATTCATACCGGCGAGTTGTACTATCGTCTTTGGGGTACAAGTAAATCGAAGAGGCAGAGAATCAAACATGCCTTGCTTGTGCTCGAAACTGATCAAGGCGGTGTTATCGGTGCAAGCTGCGCTAGAGCGACTCGGAAAAGCGTCGGTCTTTGATAGGCTCGACGCGAATGCGAACAAGTCAAGGCGCTCCGTAGAAAAGATGGAACCTCGAGGCGATGAATTGCCGAGTGTTACCATCAATATGACCAGCAGAGGGGCGTCGTCCGCGTGCGTTCGAGGCATCGCAGCGAATGACTTCGATGCGGTCCGGGCTGTTGAAGCGACAATATCAAGATGCGAAGGATTACCCTCGGATGATGAAGTGTCGGATCTTTGGCTCCGCAATGGCTTCGATAATATAATTTCCGCATAGGACAACCTGAAGCGTTCATGATCAGCCGGAACAAGTGTCCCGAGATGCTTGAAGAGGCCTAACCAAGCAAAAGGACAACTTTAAGCTTGAAATGGGCTGGCCATCACGGAGATGAAAGCAATGCATGACCAGCGATCCGGCGATAATGAACCGCCAAAGCGAGCCAAGTCGTCGCAATAATGTCAACTTAACGGATAGCGACCGGGACGGGGAGGAGGAGGCCAAAGCGTAGATGATCGTCTTGCTCGGCAAAGCGCTAGCGATAACACCGTCATTCCTCCCCAAGTTTACCCGAGCGAGGCGTGGGGAAAATGAGAAAATAAAGACCTCGAGCAAAATCAATACTTTGATTTCGCTCAAGAGGTAAAGAAACGGTATACCATGTCCTTGCAAAGGAGTGGGAATCAATCCGTATCCGAAAAATTCAACCTCATCAACTTTACGTTTGGCGGAAGGGATCACCCACTCGGCGCTTGATCTACTTCAAGTCTCATCTGGCGTTATCTCGACAGCGAGCCCTTGATGGTTGGTCATTCGTTGGCACCGCCGTGGGCTGCCTTGATTGGCCGCCGTCTCAAACCGAGGCGTTAATAGGCTGGGATGATATGGAGGCCATGTTTCTCACCAATTTCTTGGCGATGACACGAGGTATCCATCGGGTCTTTGTTGGACGAAAAATAGAAAGACGGGGAAGCAGATGGATAACCGTCAGAAGGTTGAGAAATAAGGCAATGAATGCGAGACGATGCGGAGAAGTTCATTCTCAAACTTGTCATAGCAACCTGTCATTAGGCGTGTTGGAAGCAATGGGAGCTACCGTCGAGACACGGAAAGATTGGATCGTGGAGAGCAAGCCGGCGATTCACGAGGAGGAAGCGGAGAGGTCAGCTATGGTGGATGCTCAAAGCGAACTTTGTCCCCGTGGCAAAGGTAAAGCGCCGGCAAAGTCGTGAGGCGCTAATCAAGCGTTGAGCGCAACCACAGCAGCGGCGCAACAAGCGTGCACCACGCAATCGCAGCCTCAATGGCCAACAAACTCGAATCGAAACCATCCAGTTCGAGGTTTCCCAAGACTTACTCGTTCAAGGGCGAGGAAGTTCGGGCATCTTCAAATACCTTAAAACAACAAAATCGGTTGCCCCAATTGTAAACCAAGAGGAGGCAAACAAGGTTCTGAATCTAAATCTTGTGCTTACCGCAGGCGGTACATCATCCTACAAAGTTACGCTACCATCTCAAGGACAAGATTCAGGCCTTGATCGATGTTGGAGTCATTACTCAAAACCCTCTAAAGAGAGGAAGGTGGGAGCAAATGCAGTCTCTATAAGCTTGGATCAGTTCCTTGGTTGGTTCCAACCGGCCCGATTGTGAAGGTAGGAATGAAGATGGTGAATGAAGATCACGAACAGCGTAAGAAGGGGCTCGTTACCGCTACGGCGACAAGCGGAGAAATCCTTTGGGTCCACCGACTTCTTTGGAAGGCGATCGATGGACTACATCCTCGGCCATAAAGAAGTCCAAGGGAAAAGGCAAGCTATGCCATCTTTGCCGGCAATAATTCGAAGGATGATGAAAAAGTATCCACCTTCCAATTTCAGGAAGAAGAAGTCCGCTACTAGGAGTGGACAAGAATACTCCTACAAGTATCCGAACCTCCAAATCAAGCGCTAAGACAGCCGAGCTGGGGGTAGCCGACTCCTCTCACTCGTCGCGAGAGAAAGAAAAAGCATTTGAAGCAAAGGAGAAGCGACCTCAGGTCCAGGAAGCTCAACTCGGCGATCCGATTCAATCGCCCGATTGTGAGGATAGGCGAACATCGAACTCTCCATACCGTTTTGACGTCATGGCCCGGTTAGCGAACATCCGGCGAATAACTCTCTGAGTTGCTCCGTTGCCAAAGAAACAGGGAAGCTCTACAAAGCTCACGGTGACTCACGAGGTGTTTCTCACTCAGATCAAGCCGATTCGGAAGAATCGCACAACAATGCAACTTGGCAGCCAAGCACTTCCCACATTACTTTTACAAAGGAGGATATCGACGAGAGATTCCAACACGATCGGCGCTATACTTCCGGGTATATTGGCTCTAGTGAAGTTTAGGATCCAAGTCGATTCGGTTCGGCGTGAGCATTATGCCCTGCGCCTCATGTATCACCTTGGAATCCCTGCCCGATGGTGGCATCAGCGAACACAATGATCTATGGGTTTAACACCGGTGCCGGTAGCTTGGTAAGATCGGATAAAGTGCCAAATGGGGATTTAAAGTCGAAGTCACACTATGTGATTGTGAGACTTCCTATAACTTATTGTTGGGTTCGACCTTGGATCCGCGGTAGCGTTATAGTCCCATCTACTCTTCATCGTGTCTCAAATATGTAGACACGAATAATGAGTCAAGGCGGTGGTGCGGACAAACAACCGTTTAAGGGGTGGAGAATTATTTCTGATTCTCTCCTCTACGGTAATGAGTCCGGCGAATCATCGGCCCAAAGGCAGACAGCGGTGAAAGGCGATACGAAGCGGGCTTGATTATAGTGGTGGTTTTATTTTAAATGACATTGTACCTTGTAATCAATCTTGAAGATGAAGAATCGTCGGATGAACATTGTAATTGGCAAATTAGATGAATCAATAAATGGCGATTTAGAGTACCCTTTGTCTTTGAATGATGTAATGCGAGGTTTATACAACGATCGAGTTGCACTTACCAACTTCGGTCTTCTTGCTTTACACAAAAGCAATTCCAAGACTCCTTTGGGACAACACTTTCGTCATCCCGAAGATCAAGTAGTGAAAAAGACTTGGTTTTGGGAAAGGAGATCACGGTTCAAGCAGAATCATTTCTTAGAAGAAGATGAAGATGACAGCGGGCTATCCTCAACACATTGAGATATAGTCGAGACGGGTATCATGAAGAAGTGGGGAGTCGACTTGACACAAGGAGAAGGTCTATGTTTGAGGAGGTCCTCGAGTCCCTCCTAAAGCGGCATATGTCCCAAAGGGAAGCGGATGACTACTACGCATTTAGGCGAGGATTGGGATATAAATCCTCCTCGAAGATGAATGCTCAGTGGATGATAATCGACCATTTACGATGGAGAAAGCGGATCTCATCGATTCTTGGGTTTGGGATTACGACACTAGCCTGGAGCTTTCAAAGCTTTGATGTCAAATATGGCTACGATCGATCCTGCTACTATGGAGAATGATGAAGATATGCCAACATGGGAAGACCCATGGATCCATCAACTCGAAGGCGGTTTGGGGATAGGTGAACAAAGAAACCCCACTAGGGCGAGGTAGTCGAGGTTAATATGGGTGATGAGGAGCATCCTAAGCTCATAAACATCAGCAATACTCTTCCCTCGGAAGAGAAAGTTGATCGCCCTAATCGGGGAGTATATCGATGTATTAAGCTTGGAGTTATGAGGACATGCGGGGACTTCGACCTAATGTAGCGACACATCGCCTCAACATCAAGGTGGATGTCAAACTGTCAAGCAACCACAAAGGCGGTTTCGTCCACAAATCTTTAACGGTAATGCGTCGGCGAAGTGAAGAAACTCATAGAATCGGGATTCATCGAGGAAATTCAACATCGGTTGGGTGGCGAATATAGTCGGTCATGAAGAAGAATGGTTGTCGAGGATGCAGTATCGACTTCTGAGAGATCTGACATTTGCTTGCCCAAAGGCGACTTCCCTCTTCCATCACCCGATGTCATAGTGGACAATACGTGTGGATTTGAAAGAATGTCGTTCATGGATGGTTTCTAGGGGTATAATCAAATCAAGATGCACCGATGGCTAAACACAGTTGAGCGCCCATCGGTATATTTTGCTACGGTCATGCCATTTGGCTTAAAAGCCCGGTACCAGCGAGCAATGGCGGAGATTTTCCAGATCATCTGGGAAAATGAGTCGAATGCTACGTCGGCGACTTAGTCGTAAAAGCGTGACAAAGGGGATCACATCAAAGATCTTAGAGCGGTATTGAGCTCATGCGAACTCATCGACTAAAATGAATCACGCCCAATCCTTCCTTGGAATGTCCGGTGGCAAGTTCCGGTTTGTCGTCACCGACAAAGGAATCCCGTCGATCCATCAACTTCGAAGGCGGTTTGGGGATAGGTGAACAAAGACCCCCACTAGGGCGAGGTAGTCGAGGTTAATATGGGTGATGAGGAGCATCCTAAGCTCATAAACATCAGCAATACTCTTCCCTCGGAAGAAAAGAAAAGTTGATAAGCCCTAATCGGGGAGTATATCGATGTATTAGCTTGGAGTTATGAGGACATGCGGGGACTTCGACCTAATGTGCGACACATCGCCTCAACATCAAGGTGGATGTCAAACTGTCAAGCAACCACAAAGGCGGTTTAGATCCACAAATCTTGCGAACAATCGTCGGCGAAGTGAAGAAACTCATAGAATCGGGATTCATCGAGGAAATTCAACATCCGGATTGGGTGGCGAATATAGTCGGTCATGAAGAAGAATGGTTGATCGGGATGCGTTATGACTCTGAGATCTGAGCTATTTGCTTGCGAGCGACTTCCTCTTCCAATCACCGATGTCATAGTGGACAATACGTGTGGATTTGAAAGAATGGTTCATGGATGGTTTCTAGGGGTATAATCAAATCAAGATGCACCGATGGCCAAACACCGGCGTTGAGGCATGCATCGGTATATTTTGCTGCGGTCATGCCATTTGGCTTAAAACGGCCGGCAACATACCCGGTAATGGCGGAGATTTTCCAAGATCATCTCCGGAAAATGGTCGAATGCTACGTCGGCGACTTAGTTAAGTAAAGCGTGACAAAGGGGATCACATCAAAGATCTTAGAGCGGTATTGAGCTCATGCGAACTCATCGACTAAAGATGAATCTGCCAAATCCTTCCTTGGAATGTCGGTGGCAAGTTCCTCGGTTTATCGTCGCAGACAAAGGAATCCGCGTCGATCGACAAAGTGAAGGCGATTCAAGAATTGCAACCTCAGAAATGCGAGAGAACTTCGGGGGTTACAAAGGCGATTGGCATACATCAGGCGGTTCATATCGAACTTATAGGGAAGTGCAACCGTTCTCAAAGTTGAACAAGAAGAGGTGTGTCATTTATTTGGGACGGCGCTGCCGAAGGCGTTTGAAGAGATCAAATCTTATCTCGCTAAACCTCTGTTCTTGTTGCAGCGATGGAAAACCGTTTTGATCTCGTCAAGGCAGCGGATCACTCGTTAAGCGCTTTACTCGCGCAAGGCGGCGGCCCGTGATCCGAGCGGCGATTACGGCCGAACATTGGTGGTGAGTCTCGATACCCAATGGTGGCGGTGCCTTGCATTAGTGTTATGAATTGAAAAAATGCGACACTATTTAGTGGACGAGGCGATTTATGTTATCTCTAGCGTAAATCCGGTCGAATATTTATGACGTGGCGCCAATGAGTTGGCGTTTGGAAATGGGCTTTTTGTCCCAATATGACTTGCACTTCAAACAACGAAAGTCGGTCAAAGGACAAGCGATTTGTGATCTCTTGGTACACCGACGGAACAGCGGGCCAGTTGAGCTATATGATGATCTCCGGATGAAGGAAGTCAACACTACATCAGCACCAACAAATATGGCGATTATATTTTGGCGGAGCTTCGGGCCACTAATGTGGCAAGGTACCCGGATGTTCTAAAATCTCATGGAGTCGGAGTTGTCTTGATTTCCAGGAATCATGTCCCGTGCTTATTCACTCACGAACCTTGTTCCAATAGCGTGGCAGAACAATGGCGTTACTTATCGGACTTAGCCGCCAGGAGCTGGGGTGAATATCTCGAAGCATCTGGCGATTCTGGCCCGATAGTTAAGCGGGGTTAGTGGTGACTACTGAAGTGAGGAATCGGATCTAATCCTATCATCGGATAGGCTGTTGAAATGGCGGACTCATTGAAGGATTCTTCATCGAATATATCCGCCTCAGCGCTCCGATGGCGGCGGCGTTAGTGTCCGTTAACACAACCGTCAGAACAGAGCAACTGGTTGGTGGGGACTCACCAACTCTTCGTACCATTATACGATGAGGCACAAGAAGGTAAGGGGTAGTTACCAAGTACACATGCAACCCAAACCAAGTTGGAGCCCGATTGGCTTTCCTATCATCGATTACGTCTTACATGGTATTCTACCGGCGTGAAGGAAAGAAGTCAATCGGTGAATCAAGATTCTTTTACGACACGAAACCGGATGCTATATGGGTCGAGTGCGATGGTCTTTACTCGATGCCTCTCAAACAAAGGCGGAAGAGGTCGCCGGGAAGCACCGAAGAAGGTGAATGTGGTGCACACCGGCCACGGTCCCAAGCTCTGATCGGTCAGGAGAATGGGCTGCCGGCCAACAATGATTAATGGCGGTCGATGCGGCTCGAAATGCCGCGCGTGTCAAATTCAGAATTATATGCATCGGCCTCAGGCGGTTGCATCCTTGACCACATCGGCCATTCGAGACATGGGGAATGGGCGTTGTAGGTCCCATTTTCCTCGGTTAAAGGAGATGTCGGTTTATTCTAGCGATCCAGGCGCTACTTCTCCAAGTGAAGCAATCCCACTAAAGGAGGTCAAGTGATAAGTCGTCGATTCATCAAACACCATGTCATCTATCGACATGGTGTCCCAAACGGATCGTGCATGACAAGCGGTCCCCAATTTATCGGCAATTCCTTCATCGGGTTTTGCGAAAATTCAAGATACAAGATGTCGTCGGCGGCCTATAATAATCGGCGGCCGAATGGAGTTAGGCGATTCAACAAAGCGATCATCAAGATTTTGTCGAAGCTTGTGAAGAATAACAAGCGAGACTGGATAACGGAGAAGCACTCGGGCATATCGCTGCTTGTGCGTGCAAACGAGGGAGCTACCCGTACTCTACGGTCTGGGTGTGAAGCAATTCTCGTTGGAAATCGAGTTCCGTCACTAAGCGTGCTGCAGCGAGATGGCGACAGAAGAACAACATCAAAAGCGTCTCGAAGAGCTTGAGATGTTAGATGAGAAGCGCTGGAGGAGGCTCAACAATGCATTGAGTTCTATCAAGCTAGGAATGTCGAGGGCTTTCAACAAGAAAGTTCGTGAAGAGAGAACTGGAGGAGATCTCGTCCTCGGCTGCTCGGCGTAGATAATCCTCACAAAGAAAGGTAAATTGAACCCAAATGGGAAGGACCGTTTATAATAGACCAGTCTATTCAAGCGGTGCATATCATATATCACCTGAGAATGGCGTAGGCAATTAATCTTAGATAAATGGGAAGTTTACGAAAAGTATTATCCTTAGTACATTCGGGATAACCCATTTTGATGGGAAGTTCCTCGAGAATATCTCACTCATATTCATGAGGATAACCCTAAATTATTGTGTTTTCCTCCAAAATTCTCTCACCGATCAAATTCATTGTGGTGGGCCCACTAAAATCTCCACGGTCCAACCACGGCAAATTCCCTCTCGATTCCTTCCACGAGCAGAGTTCACTCAGTTCAGTTAGCAATCCTACAAAGCGGCTATCCATACCCTTCCAAGATTCTCGGTGGAGACCACTCTTAGTTTCTCATCGGAAATAGAATACATTCTTCCTTTCCCACCTTCACTGGAGATAGGACACTATCCTTCCTCTTGAAGCAAGAGATAGAATACATTCTTCCTCTCTTGTCTTAGATTCTCGGTGGAGATCCTCTTAGTTTCATCTTTCAAGATTCTCAAATGGAATCCCATTTTAGAGTCTCTTTCCTGGAAGCAGGACAAAAATCCTTCCTTTCCGGCTTGGGAGATGGAGACAAGATCCTCCTTCCTCTCCATCAATAAGAGATAGGATACAAAACCTTCCTCTCTTATTTTAAGTGAGCACACGGAGATAGGACACAAAACCTTCCTCTCTAGGCAGAGATAGGATACAAAACCTTCCTCTCTTGTTCATCCCTTACAGGAGATGGAGACAAGATCCTCCTTCCTCTCCACCTTCCGGAAATAGAATACATTCTTCCTTTCCCACCTCAATCAACCTTATTCGGTTCAACCCTTCTCGGTCAAAGAAGGGGCCAAGATTCATCTTGGGGTATTTTATCGAAGCCTAAGAAGGGATAAAGCCGCCCTCCTCCCAGCGTTGCGGTTTAGTCTTTCTCGATTGAAGAAGACACGAGTTGATTAAGGGCATTTTATCGAAGCCTAAGAAGGGATAAAGCCAGCGCCTGCAGCGTTGCGGTTTAGTCTTTCTCCGATTGAAGAAGACAGAGTTGATTAAGGGCATTTTATCGGCCTAAGAAGGGATAAAGCCAGCGCCTGCAGCGTTGCGGTTTAGTCTTTCTCGATTGAAGAAGACACGAGTTGATTGGGGCATTTTATCCGAAGCCTAAGAAGGGATAAAGCCAGCAGCTGCAGCGTTGCGGTTTAATCTTTCTCCGATTGAAGACACGAGTTGATTGGGCATTTTATCCGAAGCCTAAGAAGGGATAAAGCCAGCGCCTCACCGCAGCGTTGCGGGTAGTCTATTCGGTGATAAAGGCGAAGCCCTACATTACTCAACATGGTAGCATTAAGTCTAGAAGAGTTTCATTCTTTTAACACGCGTTGTGTGTGGAGCGGTTTAGATAATCTACATGCTAGCCAACTCAAGCGGTAGTTGGTAAAGGCTCATCAAACCCGTTGAAATTTGGGGTTGGCCAATAACCCTAAAGTCAGCGCCTGCAGCGTTGCGGTTTAGTCTTTTCCGATTGAAGACACGAGTTCGATTCGGGGTACATCATCGAAGCCTAAGAAGGGATGAGTCTACGTGCAACACGCAGCGTTGCAGGGTGGTCTCTTGCAGTAAAGAGTACCAAGTCTATGTATTCAATATCATAGCAACAAGACTAGAAGAGTTTCATTCTTTTAGCATAGCGTCGCGTGTGAGCAGTTTAGATAATCTACATGCTAGCCCGACTCAAGCGGTAGTTGGTAAAGGCTCATCAAACCGGTTGAAGGCTGGGGTTGGCCAATAACCCTAAAGTCAACGGCGTTGCGGTTTAGTCTTTTCGATTGAAGAAGACACGGAGTTCGATTAAGGGGTACATCATCGAGAAGCCTAAGAAGGGATGAGTCTACGTCTGCAACAGCGTTGTAGGGTGGTCTCGTAAAGAGTACCAAGTCTATGTATTCAATATCATAGCAACAAGACTAGAAGAGTTTCATTCTTTTAGCATAGCGTCGCGTCTTGGAGCGGATCGGATAATCGCCGCTAGCCAATTCAAGCGGTAGTTGGTAAAGGCTAATCAAATCCGATTGTGAGGGTTTGCCAAAAATCCTATAAGTATTATGGTTAATTATTTACGATGAAATAAAAGAATCATAATAGAGCACAAAAGAGGGCAAAATATGTTTTATTGATAAAGTAGAAGTTACACAAGTTTTCTAGCGGCAATTTATGGCGACAAATTTCTTTGCTTTAACTTCGAATACTTTATTGAGGAAAGCTTGTTGAAGTTCCTCTGAAGCTTCGATACGAAAGTCTCCCTGTGCCATTAAGGGCCTCATGATCTCCTTCTTGATGTCAACCGGCTTCGCTTGAGAGTTCAAATTCCCAGACGCGGCCCGAGAGTCTTTTCTTTGTTGGCCTTCGTGGCTTCAAGGCGATCGGGCTCTCCCTGCCGCTTGAGTTCTGTTAGAGCTCTACTATCTCGCTTCTCGGCGGCGACACAAGACAAAAATGTCCACGGAAAATGAAGCTTGTGACGGCGATCTCAAATGAGCACACAGCCTCCATTGCATTTGAACCGAGTCTGCCAATTTTGTCGGTGACCTCTGTCTCTTCTCACATATGTGAGGGAACGCTACCTCGAAATCTTGTAGACTTTGGGCTTAACCTCCAAATGGTGAAATCATCGGCAATGTGAGTGCAGGTGACTCAATCTTCGGATATTCTCCATAATGCTTAGCCTACTCAAATAGGATTACGGTATAAACTAGTTCCTAATTCTTAGCGAAGTTCACGGAGAATATTACCATATTCTTAAGGATAACTTCGATAACCCTCAATTTCCTCCTTGTGGAACCTCAAGAGGGATAAATTGGCCAATCGACAAGGCTTATGTTGGCCCGGACGGTCGCGTTCTACCTTGAAGAGCTCCTCTCAGCGTATCAATGTCGATTCATCGCGTCGTTGGCAAGAGCGGTCCATCGATTTAGAGTTGGAAGGAATAAGTCCCGAAAATTCTCCCGCGAGGATAATTGTGCTCGACCTTGAGTATCTGAGGCGGCGCCAACCAGCGTCGTCGTGAAGGATTCCGATCCATGGTTCCGGATCCACGCACGAAGATCGCCGCAGCCGGTCAGCGTTACTTTTCCCGATTGAAGGCTAAAATCCATGTAGTTGGAGGCCAATTAGCGAGCGTCCTGACCAAGGATTCCCCGTCGGTGGAGGAATCTCGATGGTCAATCGGACGACAATTCACCGACCGCGAGTCGACGGATAAAGAAACTTAATTAGCTACAGTTTGAAACTCCAACAATGGTCAAGCAATAAATGCGACACCGTAACACCCACAGGGGATCCTACAAAGCAGCTGGAGAACACGAGAGGATTGGAGGAATTAAATCTGGAGCCAATATCAAAATTCATCCATCGACTTGGTCAAGATCTCAACAACGGTCGGACAAAAATGCGATGCGTAATACCTTCAATAGTCCTACAAAGCGGAAAGGCTGAAGGGAGATGAGAGATCAAGCGCCAAAGTCATTCAGTAAGTCTATCCGCGGCTAAAGGGTGAAGGGCTCATCATGTCAAAGCATCGAGACTCATCAAGAATGAGGCTGAGGCGCTTTGGAGGAGATATCTGTGGCGTTAAAAATTGCTTATCAATACTGAAACAAGACTTCGTAAGCGGTGGGTTGACAGCAAACGATCCATCCGCAATAGCGACCGAAGCGCCGTCGGCGTGATCTGTATAGCATAAAGCGAGTCGGCGAACCATGAAGTAGTGGCGTCTGGCAATGAAAACGGCAGCGTCGTGGAGAAAACGACGGCAGCTCAGCAGGCGAGTTGGCTAAACTCAAAGCGTTGGCGAGGCGGAATCAAGTACCCGTCGTCGATGCAAGCGAACGTTTGAGCTCACGGTGTCCGGACACGGACTCGAACTGGCGACATCAGGGCAAAAACTAAGCGGGAAGAAGAATCGACGAAGAATCGGAGAATTGGCGTAAAGCGGCGAGGCGGCCGAACGCATGGCCAGCGGCACCATCGGCAGGGTACTCAACGGTGGCCGACCAAATGGTGCAGCACTCCCTAAACGTGGCAGAAGGCTTTCGACTTTGCTAAAACCACCTCAAACCAACTTAGGCAGAATGGCTAACCATGGTGAAACCACTTAGTAGCGCCACCTTTTGTATAAATAGGGGGTCTTGCTCGTGGGAGTGGATTTTGGTTTTGGGATCTTGGATCAGGGATTTGGTGATTTTGGCTTGGACGGTTTTTGAGGATTTGGCTTTGGCTTTGGTGGGATTTTGAGGAGTTTAGAAGAATTCTCCACGAGATCGGCGAAGATCAGCGTTCAGAGCAGTACAAGTCCGATCGACGTCGGATCCACAAATGCGGGGTAAGAAACTTCGGGTCGAACTCTGGATACCCTCTAGGTTAACCGTCTTAATCTCGGGATAAGCGTGATTTCTCCTTGTAGATCTCACCCTCCGTGATCCTCTCGCCCGTGAGTGTGATCCCATGACGATCCTCGCGCCGTGAGTGTGATCCCCTCGGCGGCCGTTTCCGTGAAATGAGCCCCTCTCGTCTGTAGTTCAGGCGAGTTTACACGGGATCCGAATGCTTGCGGTGATCCGCGGACGAACAAAAGTCCGGGCATAGGCAAAGAACCCGCATAGCGAGGATCACGAAAATAGAGATCCTCGTGTTTGTTCACAAAGGAAGAAAGTTGTAATTTTCGTTTTCATTATGCGCTAAAATAAAGGCATTTCTTTTGTTTGAAATTTTGTTGTAGGCCAGCAGAAGCGTAAGCAAGTTCAAGCGAGCAATGAATAACAAACCAACTTTCCCATGAACAGGTACTTAATTGATCTTTGATCTCCCTCTAGTACTATCGCCACGGCTAATTACAAGTAACTTTGATCTTTTTAACAAAGGGAATAATTGGAAATTTTAAAAAGGAGCGCAATTCCCAGAATCTTTAGGCCTTCAGGTTGGTGTTGGTGATTTGATTTCCTTTTGATTAGTTTTCTGTTTTTTCCATCATCTTCTTCTTTTCTCATATTTTTCCGTTAAAAAATTTTTGATTTGTCTTCCATCCATTGGGTTAGGGATAATACTTTCATTTATTAGTTCCATTCCATCCATTATTTCATTTCCATTCTTAGAATTCTTCCTTCATTCCTCCATCTCCATTCCCATTTGCATTCATGAATCCAGAATCCATTCAATTCCATTTCCATTCAACAAAAAGCAAAAATCTTCCACCAATTCCATCTCTTGGGGTGAGATTTAGGCGTTTTACAGAAAAAAATTCCCTATCCACAAAACAATAAAGCGGCTGCATTCAAAATTTTTAAATACGTGGAGAACCTTTTGGAAGTATTTTGATAAATTCAAGAAGATCTTCTTAAAATCAATAATCCTCCACCATGGTCTTGAAAAATGGCGATTATGCCAAATCATTTATGAAGGATTGGTTATTCTTCAAAAACTTCCTTAGAGTCAATGTGTTGTAAGAGTCGAAAAGTTTTGTTTGATTGACTTTGAAAAATTACAATCACACCCTCTCGATTCTGAGAGGAAGAAGATTAATTGACTTCTCTTTTATATGGGTTCTTGGTGGCGAAAAGAAGGCTTCACTCAATGCTCCACGTAGAGATCCGCTTTAGTTGGCGATCGAGCGGCCGAGTTGATGATTGATGAAGAACTTCGATCTTTCTGCGCAAAGTGCTAGAATTTTCTCAACCGTCCAAAAGTCCTCAATTGATGGCTACTCACGCCATTTATAGGGGCTTTTATGCTTAGCATCTTTGGAATTGTGAGGAGCGATGGGCTAGCGGCATGGGCGTGGGTATAGCAGATGTCCACTACTTAGCCAGCGTGATTGTTGTGGCTTTAAGTGGCCTTTGGGTCGCTTCTAAACCCGATAGATGGCGAGCTTAGCTCTTCCTTGGTGGTGAACCTTGATCGAATGGCGAAGTTAAGCTACTTGGGCAAGCCGGTTGGGTAACGAGCCCATTGCGTGGGCAAATCTCGGTGGATGTGTTTATACATTTTGGTTGGATGGCGAGCTTGGCTATTATAAAGCGAACCTGCGATGCGAATATCGAGGTTCCGCGGCTTTTGCGGCGAACCTCGGTTGAATGGCGAGTTCAACGCTATAAGCGAACCTCGGTTGAATGGCGAGGATTCAGCTGCGTGGCGAACCTCGGTTGAATGGCGAGGTTCGCTGCTGTCGGTGAACCTCGGTTGAATGGCGAGGTTGTTCCAGCTGCTATGGCGAACCGGTTGAATGGCGAGGTTCCTTTGCTATAAGCGAACCTCGGTTGAATGGCGAGTTCAACTGTAAGGCGAACCTCGGTTGAATGGCGAGTTCGCTGCTTTAAGCGAACCTCGGTTGAATAGCGAGGTTCCTTCTGTATGGCGAACCTCGGTTGAAGGGCGGGACTTCGGCGTGGCGAACCTCGTCACGAGAAAGGAGAGCCGTAGAACGGCGTTGAGGGCGAGCCTGCAAAGCCACGATCATGTGACGCAAAACCAAACTTAAGTGTGAGCCCTCGTTTAATCCTTTGTTGAGCCGTTTCGTCGAGCCTGTTAAAAATAAACTCCGCTCCCACGTCGCGAACCTCGTATTGAGGTTGAGCCTGCCTTTGGCGAGTCTCGTTTGAAGTTTGGATGGTCTAGCCACGCCCCATCAGTGAGCCTCGTCTTGAAGCTTTAACAACTGAGGTGCGCCCTGACCGCTGGAGGATTTTTGGTATCTACAAGACCCCTTCAAAGTTTTGGACTTGAATCGGGTTGTGTGAGATGCGGAATACTGAATTTTTTCTATGGAGTTATCGGCCCGAACCGCGCGCCAACCTCGCCGGGAGTTGGATATGAGAGGCAAGACCACGAACCTGCACTCCACCGAGGAAGGGCGTCACGAACCCTCTTGATTCCTATAAAGGGCCTACCCGTTGGTTTCATTCGAGGAAATAGAACATAAAGTTCCTCCTCTCTCACCAATTTAATCCTATCAACAAAACTCCTTAATCCAAGATTTTTCTTGGGGAATTTGATCCCGAATCCTAGCGGGGATAGATGCGGCATGCTGCGATACGTAGGATTCCCCGAATCTTCAGAGTAGAAAGAGCGAAGTCGTGTTCATAGTAGCAAAAGTCTAAGAGAGTTTCATTCTTTTAGCACAACGTTGTGTGTAGAAACGGATTTAGATAATCTACATGCTAGCCTAACTCAAGCGGTAGTTGGTAAAGCTCATCAAACCCGTTGAGAATTTTGAAGTTGGCAATGCCTACTGCGCTGGCTTCTTTATGGCGGTGTTTAGTCTTTTAGATTAAAGAGACACCCGAGAGTCGATTGGGGTATTTTATCCCGGCCTAAGAAGGGATAAAGCCAGCGCCTCACCTGCGTTGCGGTTTAGTCTTTCTCGATTGAAGACACGAGTCGATTACGGGGTATTTTATCCGAAAGCCTAAGAAGGGATGAGTCTACATGTAACCGCAGCGTTCGCGTTGGTCTCTTGCGATAAAGAGTCTAGAGCCTATGTATTCAATATCATAGCAACAAGTCTAGAAGAGTTTCATTCTTTTAGCACAGCGTCCGCGTCAAACGGATCGGATAATCATGCGCTAGCCACTCAAGCGGTAGTTGGTAAAGGCTAATCAAACCCGTTGATGGGAGTTTGCCAAAATCCTATAAGTATTATGGTTAATTATTTACTGAAGTAAAAGAATCATAATAAACAATGAAAGGAATAAATCTTATTCATTTGAAGTAAATATA
>WHSE01000202.1:0-40023 GCA_012295165.1 Asparagus setaceus
ATCGGTGAAGATGGTGATGTCGCTGCAAAGCCTCAAATCGGGCGAAAGGGCGCTGCGCCAAAGAACCACCGACCGATATTGTCGACCAACCAGCGAACCCGGCGTTTGCGAATAAAGCGATCACGAGCTTCGTTTCTTTTACGAGCGCAAGCCTGGCGTTTATGTGCGAATCTGAGCCTCGCAAAAGCGGTGAGCATAACCCTCAATGGCGTTTCATAGTCAAAGCAGCGGTCACAACCCGCGTTCAATTGCTCAAGCGCGAACCTCGCGATCAGGTGGGGGTTGCCGCAGCGATCCTCGCGTCCCCACTATAAAGCGGGTCACAACCCAGCGTTCAATTCTCAAGCGCGAACCTGGCGTTCAGGCATTTGGGGTTACCGCGATCCTCGCGTCCCCACTATAAGCGTGGGTCACAACCCGGCGTTTAATTTTCAGCGAACCTGCGTTGAGAGTTGCAGCGACCCTCACGCCCTATCACGAGGCGGGTCTCAGCCAGCGTCAAGCATTCAGCAGCGGACGTTCACAATCTAAAGCGGTCGAACCTGCGGCGTTCAAATGCTCAAGCGATCTTCGTTTCAAGTCCAAATCGCCGGCATATCGGCGGCTGCTCACATGCGGCCAAGCCGTCGGTGTTTGACCAATTGACAAATATCATTTGGTCGCGAGCGGCGGCATTCTCACGGAAGGAGGAGCTTGAGGTCGAATACCTTGGAGTCACTTCTAACATGATCGAGTAGGCCGGAAGTCAATCTCTAGCTCTAATGAGCGAGAGGCAAATCGGTCCCCGACTTGAAGAGGCTTTGAATGACTCGGCGGAGTTTGGAAACATACTCGGACTCGAGCAGGGGTCATACCCCCATCAATTATCACAAGTTGGCTAAAGGTGAGTGGATGATGAGCATTTAGCCGCCATAAAATCTCAATCCTCTAGTTCTTTCAGTGGAGCGGTGAGCCTTGTCACTACGGCGGAGAATGAAGATCTCAAGAAGAGGCTCGAAGAGTATCGGGCTATGATACAAGAAGTCTGCGATCACAACAAAGTCCATTGATCAACCGTGAATGGTAGCCCAACTTATTGCGGATAGGGCTCAAGGTCATATGACTAGCTCAACACCTCAGCGGAATCATCGGAGGAGGGTCGATCCTCAAAGCGGAAAGAAAAAGTGAATGAAGCTCCCGATCAGAAGCTCCGATCAAGAAGCTCATCCGTAGAATCCTCCTCTGAAGAAGAAAGGAAAGAGGCGAAAATGAGCAAAGTCCTCAATCGGCAAAAATCACGAGCGGAAGCCGCCTCAATGCCATGGCTAATAGGTGCGAGCTCCAATCGAGGGTTGTCGGGCCGTATCCTGAGAATGGGATCACGGTTCCTTATCCTCAAAATGCAAAATCCCTACGCTACAAGCTTTTCGGCGCGGGATCACCGAACCAACATATCTACCATTTTAAGTCCTGGTGGGAATGGGATGTCAACGATGCCATAACATCTCGTTTGTTCATTGGCACCCTCAAGGGGTTGCCTTTGAATGGTTCATGAAGCTGCTGAGGATGTATCGAGAAATGGGCAGATTTAGAGACTCTTCACAGCGCGATTCTTTGAAGATGACACGAAATCGCTTCTCTCTCTTGCCATTAAGCAAAGGAGGAGAGCCTATCAAAGTCTTGTCCGAGCGGTTCGAAGCATGGCTCTTGATGCTTTCGGCGGGTATGACCGATCACGCTTTCGATTGACACTGTCGGCACAATTTACAAACTAATCTCAGCTTCGAATGGGGTTGCAAAATGTAGTTCTGGAAACAACTAGTCTCGAGTGAGCGGTAAGCAATTATTGCTAGGATTGGTGACTCCATATTGATGACCGGCTCTAAATGCGAGGGCGAAGACTGGGTTAGTATCAATCTAGAATAATTCTGATGCAGGGTTGATTATCACGTTATTTTAAGGTAGAATAATGAATTCCAAATATTGTCAAGTTAACAAAACACTTTTGACAATGTAAGCACTTCAGCGTCTGTGACATCACCAAAATCAACTTATCAATCCTCCCCGATAGGATGATAAGTCTACAAAGATTGCTCAAATCGTAACATAATCGTCGGTTAACAATGCACCTCGACAACCCGCTTATCAATCCTCTCCAATAGGATGATAAGTCCACAAGATGCTCCAATGTAACTTATCCTTGTCATGTTAACCTCACACCTCGACAATCAACTTATCAATCCTCTCCAATAGGATGATAAGTCTACAAAGACTCCAATGCAACATACACTTGTCATGTTAACCTCACACCTCGACAATCAACTTATCAATCCTCTCAATAGGATGATAAGTCCACAAAGTTGCTCAATGCAGCATACACTTGTCACGTTAACCTCCACCTCGACAATCAACTTATCACTCTCTTCAATAGGCGATAAGTCCTCAAAGTTGCTCAATGCATAATGTATCCTTGTCATGTTAACCTGCACCTCGACAATCAACTTATCAATCCTCTCCAATAGGATGATAAGCCCACAAAGTTGTTCACATCTAGCGCAATCCCACAAAGGTTAAGATTAGCTCGTCTTGTTATTAGCAAAGTGACCTCTTGACAATCAACTTATCGACTCTCTTCAATAGGCGATAAGTCCTCAAAGTGCTCGTCCAATGTATCCTTGTCATGTTAACCTAACACCTCGACAATCAACTTATCGACTCTTTTCAATGGCGATAAATCCTCAAGGTTGTTCTAATAACACACAATCCACCTCCCACGTGTGGGAATTTTATCGAATCCTAAGTAGGGGTAAGTCAGCGCCTAACACCGCGTTGCGGTTTAGTCTTCTCCGATCAAAGACACGGGAATTCAAATGGGGAATTTTATCTCGAAACCTAAGCGAGAGATAAGCACGCATCTAATACATGCGGTAGGGTAGTCTATTCGAGTGAGAAAGAGCCGAAGCTACGTATTCAACATCGTAGCATTAAGCCTAAAAGAGTTTTATTCTTTTAGCACAGCGTCACATAGCGGTTTAGATAATCGCATGCTAGCGGATTCAAGCGGTGTCGGTAAAGGCTCATCAAGTCGTTGATGGTGGGGTTGGCAATAACCTAAAGTCAGCTAACAGCGTTGCGGTTAGTCTCTTGCCGTAAAACGACAAAGTCTCGTATTCAACATAGCACAACATCGCGTCTTGAGGAACTCCTCAAATTTGCTTAAATGCAATCAACTTATCAATCCTCCTCAATAGGATGATAGGTCCTCAAAGTTGCTCCGATCATAGCGTATCTTCATCAAGTCGACACTATACCTCGATGATATAATCAACTTATCAATCCTCCCGGCGGATAAGTTCCTCAAAATTGTTCAAATCACAACTAAACCCGTCAATCAACTCATCATTCCTTTCCATAGAATGATAGATCCACAAAGTTGTTCAAATTACAACACAATCCTATCAAAATCGTACACATCCTCGTGAGTTTGATAACCAACTATCAATCCTCCTCAATAGGATGATAAGTCCACAAAGTTCTTACATACATAACACAATCTTGTCATGTTAACCTCGCACCTCGACCGTCAACTTATCAATCCTCCTCGGTAGGATAATAAGCCCCAAAACCTTGTTTAAACCACAAGCCAGCCTTACACCACAAGCCCTAAAGCCTTGTTCACATTACAAGCCTAAGCCTTGTTCACCACAAAAAAAAGCCTTGTTCACAACACAAGCCAAAAGCCTTGTTCTTCAAGCCCAAAGCCTTGTTCAAACTACAGCGCCTTTAAACCACGCTTTGTTGGCTTCCTGAAGCCAAAGCCTTGTTCAAACTACAAGCCGGCCTTGTTCAAACCACAAGCCCAAAGCCTTGTTCAAGCTACAAGCCAAAGCCTTGTTCACACCAAGCCGTAGCCTTGTTCACATCACGGTGCCTTGTTCAAATCACGGGTTTCATATTTTGTCCCAACAAAACCTAAACTTATCGACTCTCATCAATAGGCGATAGGTCCTCAAAATCTTGTTCAAATTATAAGTACCCAATTTTATCGAGTTAACTCCACACCTCACGATAAAATCAACTTATCGACTCTCTTCAATAGGCGATAGGTCCTCAAAATCTTGCTCAAACCACAAGTACAACTTTATCAAGTTAACTCCACACCTCGATAAAATCAACTTATCGACTCTCTTCAATAGGCGATAAGTCCTCAAAATCATCATCAAGTTAAAATTTCACCTCGATGATAAAACCAATTTATCAACTCTTTGCGATAGAGTGATAAGTCCCCAACTTGTTCAAACAACAAGTATGAAAGGCATGCCAAGTTAACACTATACTTTTGGCACCTGAAAAGTCTAAAAGACTTAGTTGGAAATGTGGGGTTCATCCGCGTTTTACTCATAAGCGAAGGACCACCCGGCGTTTCAACACAAAAGCGTGAGAATTGGCGGCGTTTTAAACAGAATCACGATGGCGGTTCGGTGTTTCAACTTCAAATCGCGAGGATCGGTCTCCGTAGCAAAGTTCAAGGCCTCACGGTAACTCCACGCATTTTAAAAGCAAAAATGGGAGGTCACCCATGCAAGGCGAATGACTAGCATGGACAAAAGCGGATGACTTCTTTGAAGGCGAATGAGAACAATACCTTCGGGGATCAAGCAAAGAAGATATCAAAGTATTAAGCTCGTCAGTCAACGCGAACTTTCAAAACTTTGGAGGGTTGTGAAACGTAAAATTTCTCGAAGGCGGCCAATATCCAGAAAACACTATCGATGAAGGTTACAAGGCGGCGACTTTCCGCGATAACAAAGGAGAATCGAAGCTAATGTCTCCAGTACAAAGGATTACAAGTTGACAATCCTTGTGAAAAGAGATCACAAGTATTGATCTCTTCAAAGCAAAGCAGCGGGACTTATCCCGGCGTTTCAATCAAAGCGCGGGCACATGGCGCGTTCGAGCCCAAGCGGAGCACATGCGTAGCCAGCGTTGAACCCCAAATCGCGGAGCACATGGCGCGTTGAGCCAAAGCGGGCCACGGGGCCAGCGTTTCAATTCAAATCACGGAGCACATGGCCAGCGTTTCAATCAAAGCGGGCACATGGCCAGCGTTGAAGTAAAACGAACCAGGGGCCAGCGTTTCAATTCAAAATCACGGGACACATGGCCCGTTTCAATCCAAGCAGCGACACATGGCCCGCGTTGAAGTAAGCAGCGAAGCACATGGCTGCGGCCAGCGTTGAAGCTCAAAGCAGCGGCACACCGCGGCCGTTCGAAGCTCAAAGCGGCACACATGCGTTCCCGAGAAGCTCAAAGCGCGGGCGAGGCTTGCTCGAGAATGCGAACTATCGTTTTGACTCGTTCAAACCACGATCTTAGAGTTCAAAGCTGTTTTGCGCGATCGAGGGCATTAACCCTCATTTAGGAGCGATTATAGGGAATTAGTTACACCTTAAAACCCTATAAATAGCCAAAGGCTCGGCGAGGTGGAAGGGCTTTTCCTCTCGATTGGTGCGGCTTTTGGAGGGAGGTTGTGTTGGCTTAGAGGCTTCTTTGGATTGGCCTCTCTTTGGCGGCGGCTGGCTTCGTGCGAGTTACAAAACTCATATCTTGAGTTATCAAACTTCGTTAGAGTTATAAACTTGCTGCGGTTCTTAGACTTGCTCTGCGAGTTCTTTTCAACCTCGTCCGCGAGTCAAGGCATCGGATCGTCCAGCGGGATACAAGATTCAAGCTCCACGCTCAGTGAAGAACCATTAAATAAGGGAAGGGGTCTCAGTTGATCATTCCCTCTTTTTCGCTCGGGCACCCTCGAAGAATTTGTAATTTCTTTTATCTAAGTCGGTTAAGAGATTGCATTTCGAGAGTTGTATTTATTCTTTCTTTAAAATCAATTGGAAGGGATAATCTTTTATTTCTGACTTTATTTCCTCATGAACACATTTATTGTCGATGCACTTGTTAAAATCTTGATTTGAAGGTGGGTGAGTTTTGTTTGCTTCGTCGGTTGGTTGTTGTTTGACTAACCATCGGACTTTTGGACTTATCGGTATGTCGTGGCGAACTCCTTGTTGGCGACTGCGTTGGTGTCGAATACATGGAATTTCATAACCCTCGATCGGCTATTTCTTCCATCATCCGCGTATGTTGTTGGTTTAACCACGGCGGAGGACTAATCTTTTCATGGAGATATCCTCCAAGGATTCCTTAATGAAACAAGAGACCATTTGGCTTTCAACCATCGTCTTGCGGCCTTGATTCGTGAGTCGCGCTTTGGCCTTTGTTGGGATATGATTATTCATAGTGGGAGAAGTTCCTCGGGGACTAGACCGTTGTCGGTGTCAACCGACTTACATGCCTCGTCAGTTGTTCCTCTCTTGGATATTATGGTAGGAGGAAATTAAGGGTTATCGAGTTATCCTTAAGAATATGGGTTTATTCTCGGGAACTCCTCGTTGAGAATTTGGAAAGCGGTTTATACTCGTAATCCTAGTTGGGTAAGTTAGGCAGCGTTGATGCGGCGTCGATGCAATCCGCCGCGATCGAGTTATCCTAAGAATATTTTTGAAAACATTCTTAGGGGAACTTCTCGACAAATTGGGGCAGTTTATACTCGTAATCCTTGTTGGAGTAAATTGGTGACAGCGTTGATGCGTCGATGCAATCATGTCGAGTTATCCCTAAGAATATTTTTTGTGAAAATATTCTTGCGAGAACTTTCGACAAATTGGGAAGCGATTTATACTCGTAATCCTTGTTGGGGTAGAATTAGGCGTTGATGCGTCGATGCAATCCATATGATCGAGTTATCCTAAAATATTTTTTGGTGAAAATATTCTTGGGAACTTCTCGACAAATGGAAAGCGGTTTATACTCGTAATCCTTGTTGGAGTAGGATTGGACCACATGGGAGAATATTTGGAGAATTAGGGGTAGCATCTCCAAAATCTTTCCAAATATTTAGGAAGAGGATGGATAAATTATTGGGCTGTTTTGGATTCCTTTTAAATATCAATTGGGCTCCAATTAGAATTCCTATTGTTGTCAAATAGGACTCCTTATCAAAGAGAGTGGGTCCATATGGGATTGTTATAAATACCCAAAACCCTCCTTCCTCTTGACCTAGGCGGCCCCTTCGTGGCTTTTGTTTTCTTCTGCATCCGTGTCGTTCCATCTTCTCCGAACAACGAGGTATGGTGAATTTTATATGTATATTTTCTCTTCTTCTCTCTTCTTTTCTCTCTTTTTGTATGCATGCATGGGAGAGAAAGAACCGTCGTGGCCATGAATAGGTGGTGGCGGCCACAGGCGGCGGCTGACGGTGATTGCGGCGACAGTGGCCGGTCGGTAACTGGCGGCGGCGGCGGCCAGCGCCGGTGCCGGCGGTCGACCCGAGCACGGCGGCGGCGCTTCGGTCGCAACGGCGCTGGCTCTGGCCTTCGGTCCGCGGCAAGCACTGGCGAGGGATTCGGTCGTCCGTCGTTTTGTTGGCAGCCCGTTGATGCCCGGTCATGATTGATAAACGGCGACCGGGACTTCTTCTTTGTTGTATTTGCTGATTTTTAGCCGCAGCGTCGACTTTTGTCGTATTTTGCGGCTTCGATGTCGCCGGAAGATCCGCAGCGGCCGAGTCGATCAACTTCGCCGCGGCGTGAATGCCCTCCTTCTTCGGTGGTCGCCCGGCGTCATCATATTCTCGTGCATATTACGACCCGCTTAGTTCCTCGCTGGCGATTGGGAAAGTCCTCGCTCCTTGGGATCGGCGCTTTGGTGTATCCTTATTCACGACCCGCTTAGCGTCCTCCTTTGTGATTGGGAAAAAATCTTCCTTCGTGAGTTGGGGCTTCAAAGATCACCGTCTCGATATCTTTAGCGGGACGATTTCATCTGCGTACCGTAGAGCGAAATATATTGCCGCTTGTTTGCAGCGACTATATTTATCGTTCTCGGGTATTGATATGGATGAAATCGTCATACTTATAAAGGTGATGACTCAATCTATGTAAGATGAATTCAGCGCCTTTTACTGAATATTTTACGATTTGATTGATTATTCCTCGGGGAGCTTTTCATGCATGATTTATGGGCGTCGTAGTGACTATTATTCCACGTGTGATGATCAGCGATTTGTATCTGCGCCTCGATTTGCACGTGTGCGTCGGTGGGCGATTGGTATGTAGTTGAGGAGTTCCGCATTCTCCGACGATTGGTCACCGATCGCCACTCATAAGGACACCGGCTCCACGCACCTGCGAAAAATAGATTATCGTTGACTTCGGTTAAGGATCAGGATCTGCTTTTGTCGAGAAGCGGCGATGGTTGAACCAAAGGCGGCGGAGGTCCCTTGTATATTCCTCGGATACCTCGTCGGCTCTCATTGGTGATTTGGACACCCACGCGTGACCGCCGTATGTCATGGCGTCTTAAGGCATGATCATATTCATTGCGGGTTTATTACCCAGCGGCCGATTCGGGTTCCAGCGGAATCAGCGTCATCGGCCTTCACCACGGGATTGTGAAATGGACACGCAGCCCGTGATGAGCTCTTTGTTCTGCTTCAACTTTGAAGAATGCAGCCTACGTTGGTAGAGATGCCATCATCTAGTCGTTTTCACGGTGGGTTCACTCATCGGGTAAACATTGGTGGGGTCGCTTGACCAATTCGTCCTCAGCGGTGGGATGGAGAACTTCGCGCTTGCTTTGTATTGTGATTAGGTGCCACCATGTATGGCCTTCGATCAGCGTAACCATTTCTTAGCCTTATTTGAGCTCTACAATCCGATTCAAATACATTTTTCACCAAACCGCGTGAGTTGGGGCTCTACATGAGATGTATCGAATTTCGATTTACCCATGGGGAAGATCTTTGTATCGGGGTATCCCTTCTCGAGAATTAGTCGGTGAAGAAACACACCCGATCGTCACAAGATTTTGTGGGATCTCACTTGTCATTACTATATAGCTCATTGTCGAACCTTGCGCCAAAGGAAATTGCAAGTGAGTGCAGGCGGTTGCCAATTATTTGTTCCGGCATTTGGAGGACAAATCTGTGGTGAAATGTCACGCTCACTCCTTGAAGGTTAATGAACGATCGAGAGGTCAGAGGCTAACTCTTATCTTCATTTCTGCAGAAGATGGTTTCCCCGGGGACCAAGTTTGCAACCTTTACGTGGCATCGGTCAAGCATCAGTAGGCGACTCTTTTAGCGGCTATCTTGCACTGGCTGAAGAAATGTGTGGTTCCATATCAATCATGATGCTTTACCTTTGGAGGTCCTTTACCTGCGGTTGACTTGCCTGAAGAAGGCGTCTCTCCGGTAATGGTGTAATATTCAGGTGGATTGCGGCATATAGTCCGGCGTTTACCGAGGAGAAAGGGCGAGCCATCGTCACGTATTCCTTCCGTCAGTAGAGCTCCCATATACCTATTTGGCATGGCTGGTCCTTCATCGTCCGAGCATGATGTGACGCAGGGTTCCAGATTAGTCTACTCCTTTCTTGCGGTTGATAGAGTTGCGGATGGAAGTGGCTTCTGAGATCAAGCAGTCTGAGATTCATAAAGGGTGGATCTTTTCGGATGTTTTCCTCGATTCTCGGTCAATATGGTGAGTCCACGGTGCGGCGAGGAGGTGCGAAGACGGCGAACTTCCCTTGACATTGGCTGTTTCAAGCGGCTAGTGAACATCGGGCGAGGTATCTCATTTCGAGTAAAGGAAGAATGCTTCATTGAGCCTTATTTTCCTGTCGTTTTGCTTTCGTCGGTTTGGTTCACGACCAACTTTATGTTGGGAACCGAACCGGCGGCTCGAGTTCGTGGTGGACTTGTGGATGGCCGAGCATGGTTGTGGGCGTCATGGGATGTCCGGTGCTAGATTGGTCTCGAGCTGAGGCCAGTCGGCTGGAGTCGACATTCCTCCATTGTAGTTGGCTATTAGTAGCTAGCAGCGGTCCAGTGAGGGTTATCTCGAATCTGTAGCGAAGCATGTTCGAGCGACACTCGAACACTCAATCCGCTCAAGCTCAAAGAAGCGCCAATCTCATCGCCAGAAGCGAGGAGGAGTTCCACAACTCGATGTTGCGACTTTAGGAAGACCAAGCTAAAGCTGCGGTTTATGAGAGAACCTCGGTACTCTCTCCTTTTCCCCGTTTTCTCATCCTTTCCATTGGATTTCTCATCCGCTGAATTTTCGGGCAAATCATTTGGAGAAGAAGAATTTCTCAAAGGGTTAAGCGAAAGATGTTAGCCCCTAAGAATCAGCGTGAATCCTCGGTCCCTTGATATAGACTTGACGGTAATGATCAATCGGTGGCGAAGGTAACAATTCACCGTGATGTAATCTGAAATTTTGGCTTTTGGAGGTGACATTTCTCCGTTTGCATCACGAGGGGTTTTAGGGATTATGATCGGCTTTGATTTTCCTCACGATTCTGTTTGGGCCCGGTTACGCTCATCTTTGAGCCAAGTTTTACTCAATAAATGTATGGAGCTATGGCGGAGGAGGCGATGTAGGACCTGATTCGGTGAACCGGTACATCTAACATCGATAACTCCTCTTACGGGTGGCGAATCACGAGGTGAGCGACTGAATTCGTACCCCCACTAATTGCCTCTTAGTTTTTGCTCTTTTAGAGGGATTGAGGAGACAAATGCCGCGAACGAGACTAAGCAAGCTAACCCTGCTTGAGGTAAGTAGCTTTACCTATTGTTAGGTCTTAGTTGCATTAGCCTTCTTAATGCCTTCTTTTGAGACTTCTCCATGGAAGATTTAGTGGAAGGCTGGTTTATATGGCAACACCTCCATGGATGACACCTCTGGCGGCTTGGTCACGGGGATGGTGATACCCTTGGTGAAGATTTGCGAAGCTACCATCCACGAAGAAGGTCTAAATTTTCTCTTCGATTAATTATAGGACCGACCATTTGGCTAATATCACTATAATTAAAGAGGTGAGACATTTCTTTTGTGTAGTGGCGAGGCACTCCTCTTTCGGCTTTCTCGAATCGGCTACCCGCGTGTTGAGATAGGCGAGCACTTCAGGCTGCGGTTGATAGTATCCCGTGATAGATAGATCCACGGTAGACTCACCAATCCACGAAACTACACGAAGGAGGCGGGTAGAGTCCCCAATCGAATATGCATCCATTAGTTTTGGTTGAAGATTCTAAGGTTCTCTTTTCTTAGTCGCGAGCCTACATCTTGACTCCATGACATGGCAAAGGCGTTGATCTTTGGATGAAGATCCTCCATCTTATTATCTGTTTGGAAATGCGCTCATTCTTTTCTTTGGTGAACGGTGATCGAAAAATCCTTCATGGCGGGCTTTCTCTTCATCGATTCGGGCCGCTGCTTGATCCGGGATGGCCTTGATCGGGATATGGGTTATCAGAGGCTCGAGCCATTGTTGATGACCTGCCCATCTGGAGGAAAGCGAGAGTACCAAGAGGCTGCTGGCATTTGGGGCTTCCTCATATGTAGGCTGCTCATCTGGGCTTCGTTTAGAGGCATGGCCGATGCTGCGTGTTTTCTTGGGCTCGAAGTCGGATCACGAGAGCAGCGCCGATCATTCGGGCTGTTGTCGGCTGAGACATATTCTTCCTAAGCCATCCAAACTGATATTGTGGCGAGTCGCGAGAGGATAATCTTGCTCGGGGAGAGCTCCATCGCAGGGAAGATAAGATGAGTATTTTGGGTGGCTAAGGCCAACAAGGAAGAAGCCCTCGCCGTCGGCGTCTAAGGAACTTCGACCTGTCGAGAGCTGGTTGAGCTCGAGGAGGCAACCACGAAGACGGACAGATGAGAGTCGCCGGGGCAAGTGCGGGAAGAACTCCACGAGGCTTACCATGGTGAAATGTCACCGGCTTGAGCGGCAAATCCTTTGTCATAGACTTGATGTTTAAGCGGTTGTAGCTCCTTCTATATTTACTTCAAATGAATAAGATCCATTCCTTTCATTGTTTATTATGATTCTTTTGCCATTGAAATAATTAACCATAATACTTATAGGATTTTGGCAAACCCTCGACCATCAGCGGGTTTGATTAGCCTACCAACCACCGTTTGAGTTGGGCTGGCGTGCGGATTATCTAGATCCGTTCCGCCGCGTGATGTTGTGCTAAAAGAATGAAACTCTTCTAGACTTGCTATGATATTAAATACATAGGCCATTACTCTTTTACGGGCAGAGACCACGACAGCGTGTTACGTGACTCATCCCTTCTTAGGCTTGGGATGAAATACCCGAGAATCGGACACGGTGTCTTCTTCAATCGGAAAAAGACTAAACCCGGCAGCTTCGTGTGAGCGTCGACTTCATCCTTCTTAGGTTTGGGATAAAATACCCCGAATCGATCTCGGTGTCTTATTCAATCGAGGAAAAGACTAAGCCCGACGCGTGTTAGGCGTTGGCTTTATCCTTCTTAGGCTTGGGGTAAAATACCGATCGAACTCGGGTGTCTTCTTCAATCGGAAAAAAGACTAAGCCGAAGCAGCGTGTGTCGACTTCTACATCCCTTCTTAGGTTTGGGATAAACTACCCGGAATGTCGATCTACGGTGTCTTCTTCAATCGGGGAAAGACCTGACGCGATGTGTTAGGCGTTGGCTTTATCCTTCTTAGGCTTGGGATAAAATACCCCATGTCGAACTACGGTGTCTTCTTCAATCGGAAAAAGACTAAGCCAAACCTTGGCGTGTGAAGTTGGCTTTATCCTTCTTAGGCTTAGGGATAAAATACCCCAAGATGAATCTTGGTGTCTTCTTCAATGGGAGAATGACTGAGCAGGAAGCAGCGTGTGGCGTTGGCTTTATCCCTTTTAGGCCGGGATAAAATACCCGAGAATCGATCTACGGTGTCTTCTTCAATCGGGGAAAGACTAAGCCCGAGCGTGTTTAGGCGTTGGCTTTATCCCTTCTTAGGCCGGGATAAAATACCCGAGTCGAACTTCAGTGTCTTCTTCAATCGGAAAAAAGACTAAGCAGTAGCGTGTGAAGTTGGCTTTATCCCTTCTTAGGCCGGGATAAAATATCCCAAGATGAATCTTGGTGTCTTTTTGGCAGGAGAATGGCCCCGAACCCGGCAGCGTGTGGCGTTAGCTCTATCCCTTCTTAGGCTTGGGATAAATACAAGATGAATCTTGGTGTCTTCTTTGTGGGAGAATGGTGAACAGTTAAATTGGTGAGAGGGAAGGAACTTTATGTTCTATTTCGGTATGAAACCAATAGCGGGGGCTGCTTTGTAGGAATGAAAAGACTTCGGGTGACCTTGGTGGACAACACAGTCGAAAATCCGGCGCTTATACCTTCGGTCGGCTACCTAAGATGAGAGAGATGGAACTAAGAGTGGGATCTCCACTCCGAAACGAAAAGACTCGGCGACCCGATCCGGACAACAGGTCACGAAAATCGGCGCATATACCTTCGGTCGAGCTACCGGGAGAGATGGAACTAAAGTGGGATCTCCCTCAGAAGCGAAGAGACTCGAGGCGACCTGAGCGGAAAACACAGTCACGAAAATCCGGCGCTATACCCCGATCGAGCTACCTAAGATGAGAGATGGAACTAAGTGGGATCTCACTCCGAGAACGAAGAACTCGAGTGACCTTGGTCGGACAACACAGTCTGAAAATCCGGCGCTTACACCGATCGGCTACCTAAGATGAAAGATGGAACTAGAGTGGAATCTCCACTCCAAGAAGCGAAAAAGACTTCGGGCGACCTTGATTCCGGACAACACGAATGCGAAAATCCGGCGCATACAGCCGATCGGTACCTAAGATGAAAGATGGAACTAAGAGTGGGATCTCCTCCGAGAGCGAAAAGACTCGGGCGACCTTGCCGATGGGACAACTCATGCGAAAATCGTATACGCCCGTTAGAAGCTACAGATGAGAGAGATGGAACTAAGAGTGGGATCTCACTCGAGAGAACCGAAAAGACTTCGGTGACCTTGGTCGGACAACGATGCGAAAATCGGCGCATACCTTGTTCGGCTACTCGAGAGAAGATGGAACTAAGAGTGGGATCTCCACTCAGAAAATCGAAAAGACTTCGGGCGACCTTGATCGGACAACACGAGTGCGAAAATCCCGGCGCATACCTTGGTCGGCTACCTAAGATGAAAGATGGATAGAACTCTTCGTTTATCACGAAAGGGATCTTGCGGCGGAGAGGAAAATTTTATATTCTATCTCGAAAGGAATTTTAGTGGGCCTCTTGTTCATAGAAGGAATCAAGAGGGATTTTGGTAATGTACGGAAAATTCTTGGACCACCGTCAAGAAATTTGTCAGTGAAATTATGATGGAGGATAAATCTAGGGTTATCCTCCAAGAAAAGTGGTGAAACATCGAGGAACTTCGTCCCGAAGCGGGTTATGAAGATACTAGGGTAGTATTTCTTGAGGGAACTTCGATTATCGGCATTAGTGCGGTCACCATTTTGGGTAATTAGAAGCGTCGCAGCACCATTAGGAGTAGACCCGATTCTGTACAAATGGTCCTCCGTTTTAGGTTCAAATTTGCCTCTTTTTGGAAGTGAGGATTATGGTGCATTCGGGCATGTAGAGTCGAAAAAGTTTTGTATTGATTGAATTTGAAGAAGAATTACAATCACACTCTCTCGATTCTGAGAGGAAGAGAAGGTTGATTTGACTTCTCTTTTATATGGGTTCTTGGTGGCGAAAAGACTTCACTCAATGCTCCGTAGAGATCCGCTTTCAGTTGTGATCGAACAAAGTTGTTGATGATTGATGAAGAACTCAATCTCTCTTAGCACAAGTCTGAATTTTCCAAAGTTCCCAAAGTCCCTTTTCCATAGTTAGTCCAAGACTATTTATCACAATTAAGCACATAGCGGTGTGCTATAATGCGTGGGAGCGTGGATTGGTTCGTGATTGGTGGGTATGCCCGATACCGCGTGGTATCGTGGCGCCGTGGCCTTTCTTTGTTATGGCGAGCCTCGAGCCGTTAGATGGCGAGCCGCCCGAACCTTGATTGAATGGCGAGGTTATTTGCTTGGATGAACCGGTTTGCGGCGAGCATTTGCTTGGCGAACCTCGGCTTCGATTCATTTATGCATTTTGGTAGGATAGCGAGCTTATTTGTTGTAGGCGAACCTCGGATGAAATGGTTGGGTTTTAAGCTTGCGTTGGCGAATCTCGGTTGAATGTCGAGGCTCACTCGTAAGCGAACCTCGGTTAAATGTCGAGGTTCCCGCTGTAAGCGAACCTCGGTTGAATGGCGAGTTCCTTCTTTGTAAGCGAACCCGGTTGAATGGCGAGGTTCACTTCTGTCACCGAACCTCGGTGAATGGCGAGGTTCACTCTTTGTAGAACCTGGTTGAATGGCGAGGTTCCTGCTGTGGCGAACCTGGTTGAATGGCGAGGTTAAGCTACTTGAAGCGAACCTCGTCGACAAGAGGCTTCTTTGCTTGGCGGACTTAGTCACGAATGGAGAACCGCCAAACTTTGATAGTGTGGTAGTCGCCAAACTTTGATGTTGTGGGAGCCTCGTCAATTTTAAGTGTTGGGGCGAACCTCATCATATAAGCTGTTGAGCTTCATTTCGTCGCGAGCCTCGTGTTCGATTGAACTCCGCTCCTCATTGCAAACCTCGTATTGAGGTTGAGCCTGCATGCGGAGTCTCGTTTTGAAGCTTTAACAACTAGGATGCTTGTGACCCTGCGCTAGAGGATTTTTTGGTGTCTACAAGACCCCTTCAAAGTTTTAGGACTTGAATCAGATTGTGTGGAAGTCGGAATACTTTGAATTTTTCTAATAGCTATTGGCGAACCGCTCCAACCTCGCCGAGGAGTTGGTATGAGGGCAAGGCCACGAACCTCGCACTCGACCCTTGGCGTTTCGTTTCGATTTCTCTTTAAATCCGCATCCGCGTGGCAAATTAGGGATTAGCCCCTTTGGTGACTTGTCATATCCCGGATCTCGTCCGCGGATCTGCATCGATGATCCGCGTGAGAGATCACGGGCCGTCTCGGCGTCGGTTGGGTTCTTGAGACCCTATATATGGCAATGAAGCAGCGAAAGTTCCCCAACTGCTCATCTTCCTCAAGCCACAAATTTAGATCACGAAATCCTCCTTGGCCTTTCGAAGCAATGGCCCCAAAACGCTCTTGGCAAAGGCAAAAGCGTTGGGACTTGGCTCTGCTCCACGCCCGTCCTTTCCGCGGGTAAAAGTAAGAGCATCGCTTCGCCAAGACATGACCTTTATAATCTGAGTAGAGTTGATTTGGTGACATAATTTTCACGGAGGCGAGATCGATCTCAAAGATCGTAACTTTCTAAGCGCACCGGCGGTTTTAGCGAGCTTGCCTCGTTTGGCTGATAAACCTCGTGAGGTTCTTGATTTCGAGATCCCCATAGGGTCTGTTTTGAAACTTCGTCTGTTTGGCGAGGTTTGATTATCTTAGATGAAGCTTCGTTTGGTGAGTCTCGTCTCTTTGAATGGTGAGTCTTGTTTAGCGAGGCTCGTCTTCTTATTGGGATGGGTCGTTTGGCGAGGCTCGTTTGTCGGAGAGCGAGTCTCGTTTGGCGAGCTTCGTTTTAGGAAGATGAGTCTGGTTAAATGAAACTTGCTTTCTTGTTGGATGAGCCTAGCTTGGCGAGGTTCGTTTGTGCAGTTAAGCCCATTGATGGCAAGTTAGATGCGTTTGGCGAGGTTAAGCTCTTGAATGACTTTGTCTTTTGAAGTGGCGATTTAAGCCTCTAAGATTAACTTCTTCTTCTTTTGTGTAGTTGAGCATCCCTCTACCCCATCCCTCGGGGTGCTTTGAACAAATGGTGCTCAGAGCGGAACGACTTTCTCTCCCCTCTCATGAGCGTTCACGCATTTGTGGATAGGAATGAAGAAGAATTGAAGCGCTCTCTGAACCCTCGACACCCACATTTAGGCGTTGGATTCTGGATGCCCCTCGGAATCGTCAGCGGGACCAGATTATAAAGCTGTCTTCTTGTTTGGCGATGATCTTTGAGGATCGGATCTATTGGACTTGGGTTCATACAAGTGGCTCGGGGTGGTGAACTCCGCTACATGTTCTTGCCGCAATGGAGCGTGTTGTTCACTCACTTAGCTAAGAGTGTTTCTACTCCTAGGAAGATGAATGGGATCTAACTCCCACTCAAGGCGGAGTAATGTGTGGTCGTTTTTCGAGAGATGGTGCACAAGTGGACCGCCATGGTCATCATGTAGCGGTCTACAACTGGACTTTTCAAAGGGAGCTTCTGTTGGTGAATCGGTATGTGACCAACACCTTTAGTGGAGTGCTTTCCATAAAGGGGAAGGGCAATTCCCGCCAAGTTTCGGACTCTGGTTGGTCTCGATGGGGTCCTTGCAATGGTGGCCTCGCATCGAATACATTCTAGAAGAGTATCGTGGCGAGTTGGAGAGGTTTGGCCTTAGGGCTCCCTATCGGGGCAACTCAAGCTGGGTTTGAGGAACAATTCTCAACAGTTCCTTGGAATCTTGGAGTTGTATAATCACGATACTCACACTTTCTTCACCCGGATGGCGAGTTGGGGATTGCTTTGCATGAGATGGCGAGATTCGGACTACCTCATGGGAGGTATCAGTATGAGGTACATCAGGGTATAAAGCTGCAGATTTGGAAAGAGATCACCCCAAGTAGTGGAGACCTATTGGGAAGTGATGTGCCATTATCATATTTGCACATGTAGGCGCGGCGCCGATAAGAAGGGGAGAAGTCCATTAGTCGGCATTTGGGCTCACTACCTCTTTGAGGGGCTAGATGATAAGAAAGATGCAGTGGTGCCCACGGGTCCTCTTGGTGGGTGCTTTGTCACGGCTTGTGCCGGTAACCTTCGATGTCTATGTGACTAACACGGGCGAGCATGGCTTCGGAAGGGGCGACATTTGACACTTATCTTTACGAGGCGGGGAGATTTCTTGAAGGCGTTAGCGAGGCTACCTCATGTTGTGGCTCAAACACATCGTCATCCCTGTGGCTGACTTTGACCTCTTGGCATCACGGTGATTTTCCTGGCATGCGCTTGGCGCAGGCGTCAATATGCACTTCTTCTGCCATGATTGCGGTATTCCGCTGCGGGTTGCGGCGTCTTTGCTATGCCTTACGCCGTGGTCTTTGAGAACCCAAGGGGAATTACCATCGCCTATCTTATGGCGTGGTTAGTCATGCATTGCCCTACTCTTATGGGTACACCTTACGCACATGTGGAGGGACAAGTTACTCCTTTCATCCGGAGGCTAGAGAGCGTCGATTGGACCAAGCATTACATGGCTTCGGTCTTGGCTCTCGGGACTATAAGAGTTATTCTTTTAGCGGTGCCTCCCTCATTTTCAGGGGTTGACTATGGACAAGCTTTAGTGGATGAACCCGATGCTCGAGGTTATACCACTCTATCACTGGCGCTTCTTATGGCTCATGAGCATCGGCCAGGGTTATTTTGTATGCGTTTAGGTCCTATATGCGTGCGAACCTTATCTACCTTGCTTGCTGCTCGTCGGTTCGGGTATGACCAAGCGTATGTCGGTAATCCCAATCCTCAATTACAATCCGGCGAACTGCGGCTTAGTTGTGGGAGCGGGGCTTGGTATTGGACCGTCGGCGGCGTACGGGTGCTTCGTTTTCTCTTCATAGCGAGACCCTCAATCGGGCGGCGTTAAGCGTCTTGCAAGTGGCATTGCATGGCAAGCCCGAAATTCGGCTTTAACATCAACTCTTACGGGCTCACGATTGATTCGGGGCGTTATAGAAGGCGGACTTCAGAGGAGCCGCATTAGGGACTAAAGGAGTATTTGCGAAGCGGATCTTTGGGGCTGCTAAACCCCAGTCGATATGGAGCCCTCCGCCATCCGGCCCTCATGGGACTCAAGAGCCATCCGTCAATCCGGCCCACATGAGACCCGGCGGATATAGATGAGGCTCTAGATGAGTCTGGTAGCAACATCTCTTCTTCTGCTGGTTTTGAAGAAACTCCGGTGAACATGTCGAGAGACACGGAGATTTGCTCCTTTTGGAGAACCATCGAACATATTCGAGAGGATCCTCTTGAAAGTTCTACCTCGCCCGCCCGGCTGTTGGGCTGTGCCCCAGCCACCCCGCTTGGGCACGGAGGGGCCTTGGCTTTGGTGCCAACCTCAGGATCTAAAGACCGGGGCCTCCTCGGACCAGCGTGTAGTCAAGCGTGTAAGGAGAGAAGCGATTGGGCTGCCACGGTTTGAGCCCCATTCTTGAAGGCCCTCGATCTTTGCCAAGAGTATGCACGGTGATCTTTGAAGAGTCTCCGTGATGCATTTGTTGTTTAAGTCGAGAACCGGGGCCGAGATGATGATTCGCGATCCACTAGCGATTGTGCACGAGACCTCAGCGGCTTTGGCGCCACCACTCCTTCGATTGAAGTCCGCCAATCCGTTCTCGGCTTGTCCGTCGGGTTCAAATCCTTCTGGGTACCCCTCTTCTTTTGATTTGTCAAAAGAATCGGGGGTATCTATGATGCCATAATTTCCTCACCATCCTAAAGAGTCTCTGTTCAAGTGTTAGGCGTGGTGGTGACTTTCTAGGGATCAAGGGTATTGGAACCTCTCACGGATGTGATGCAAAGCGACCAGCGCTTCGATTCTGTTGCCTTACGAACTTATGCAGATGCGAGCGAGACCCTTTTCAGCGGATGGCAAAGGCAGTGTGACCGGTCCGCGTTCCATGATTGAGGACCGTGCTATGCGGCTTAGGAGAATAAGAGATGATACCCAATTTGAGCTCCAGCGCCAACTACTCGAGAAGAAGCGGTCTATTGGCGGCTCTTTGAAAGGCCACATCTACGTATGATGAAAAGAAAGGGTTGGCGTCGGCGTAACCAACAACTCTGGTTGACTCTATATAAAGGCTGCACTTCGTCGATATTCAAGCAAAATTGGTAGAAGCGAGAGAGTGGGCTAGCGGTACGCTCTTGAAACATCAAACTCGATAGCTCAATCTTGCGAACCTACCCAGTGCGATGCAAAATGAATCAATGACACGGATGGGCTAAGCGGCTCTTGTGAGCGGATCTGTACTTTACGGCGGCGATCTTCATAGCGGTGACGGAGGAGGTTAAGGTAAGCTCACAAGGAAACTATGGTCAAGATTGCTACGAAATCCGAAACCCTTGAGAACTTGTAATCTATGTACCCTTGACTTTGTTATAAAATTCGTCTTTGGTGTCCATTTAATGTTTTCTTGTGCAATTTGCATTTGCAACTGGAATTTTAGCAAACTCCCTATCAGGACTTGGTATGTCTTTACGATTCTTGGTTTAGTGGACTAGCCATACTTTTCCCCTCGGTATGATGAGTTTTGAGGAGGTTCTTTTAGGCTTAATGCTAAAATCTCCCCTCTATCCTTAGCCGTTCAAGACGTTGGATTAAAAGATAAAGGCAAATTGCCTAGTAGGTCATTAATAGGAATAAAATCATATGAGGATGATCGAATCATTCAGTGACATAAAAGTATAATGATTGTGATCAAAGAGTAATCGAGTTGTTCAGTGACGTGAAAGTATAACAACAAGGATTACAAACAGAATCATTTAAAGGAATGATCATGTGGGAGTAGTCAAGTCGTTCATTGACATGAGTATAGCGACTATGATTGGAATAAAGGTAAATTGCATGGTAGGCTATTACCAGGAATAAGATAGTGTGAAAGTTGTGATCGAATCGTTCAGTGACATAAAAGTATAACGATCGTGATCAGAAAGTAATCATGTTGTTCAGTGACATGAAAGTATAACAACAATGATTATGAACAAAGTCATTCAATGAAATGACCATGTGGGAGTGGTCGAGTCGTTCAGTGACATAGGAGTATAACGACTATGGTTGAAATAGAGGCACCTCGCATGGTGAGCCGCTATTCGATGAAAGAAGCTGATAGGGGTGAAATTAGAACATTGGGCATCACTTGGTAGGCCAATATAGGATAATGAACATCACTTATGGGAAATGGTGGACATTGTAAGAATATTGACACATCACTTGGTAGGCCAATATTGGACAATAATCGTCATTTGTAAGAAACGGCGAATATTGTGAATATAAAATATTGGAATATTACTTGGTAAGCCAATACCTAGAAGTAATAAGATAATTAATTAGGGGTAATATTTCTTGAGAAATTCTGGTTGATAAACATCATGATTTTGTCGCCTTCTTGATTGGTTAGGCGATGCAGCTCCATTCGAGTAAGCAGACTCCCTCTGAATGGTCCTTCCCATTTTGGTTCGAATTTCCCCTTCTTCTTAGAATTGAGGATCATCAGTCGGACGGCGAGCACAAGGTCGCCTTCCTTGAAAATGACCTCGGACTTTCTTGTCAAATGCTTTAGAAATCAGATGCGAATACAACTTCGATATCTTTGTTGAGCTGTAGTAAGCTTCTCATCCGGCATTTCAAGTTCCTCAAAGTCGGCGATGATTTTCTTCGATCGTCATTCACGTGGTTAATGCCATTAAGTAGTGGCCAATTTGAATCTCCATCGGTAAAATAGCCCATAACCATAAACTAAAGAATATGGGGTGGTACGGTTGGTGTCGCGAACCGTTGTCGGATAAGCACAAACTTTGTCCCAACTTATCATCCCAATCCTTCTTATTTGAAGAAACCATCTTAGTAAGGATCTTGATGATCGTCTTATTAAAAGCTTGACTTGTCCGTTCCTTGTGGGGTAGTAAAATTTGTTGATGCTAAATTCGGTTGAATTTATCCTGGCTGCGATGAAAGCATGGTGACAAATTGTGGACCATTATGCGTGGACAATCTGCCAGGCACACCATATCGGTATATGACATGATGTTTAACAAATTTAATCACATCACTTGTCTTGACCAATCTCAATGGGATGGCTTGACCCTTTGAAATAATCGATTATCGCCATATGACGATGTCCTTTTGAAGAAGCGGAGAAATTGGACCAACAATGTCCATTCCCCATGTTTGAATGGCGGGGCGTAGCGATGGGATGCAAGTGTTCGGTTGATGAAGATAGTTAGCATGTATCATGCATGGCACCGTTTAGCGTAAGCTCTGGCGTCTTTACCATAGTTGGCCAATAATACCCAAGTCACATAATCGGTCCCATAACTTAGGTCGGTGGTGTGCTCCACAAACACCATTATGAGCTTCTTTCAAGACTTGCTCTGCTTCCTTAGTTGACAAACATCGGGACGATAACCCATCATCACGACCTTCTATATAAAGTGCGTAATTGGAATCATAGTAAAATCTTGATGCTTTCGTCGGCGAATTGACTCTCTTTCTTTTATGTCTTGGGCAATATCCATGCAAGACATAGTCGATGATCGGAAACGCCAGGTCGTGCTTCAAGTGACTTAGGTTAGTCTTATTGCTTGGATTTGTAATGCATATTTTGGTGAAATAGGCTGCCGACTAGACACAATAACCTGTTGAGTAGCATTCTCGGGCGGGGCTAAGCGTAATTGCAAAGAGGCAGCTAACGCGCTCGGCATAAGTGTTACGCAAGCGGGGCACATGATCAATGTAAAAGCTTCCAAAGGATTGACTAAAGTCACGGCGGCTGCATGATGAGGGATAAGGTCTTAGTGCGACCGTTACTCTCCTCTTAGTTGTTTCACGATTAGGCTGTGAATCCCCAAATGCTTCAAGGTGTTTCCGCCTAAATGTTTGGCTATGTCGAGACCAATCAATAGCGCGTATACTACCTTTCGTTATTGGTGCATGGTTCGACACGACCATTTCAGCGGTATCCGCGTGGTTTTGTGGAGATATCAATACCACCCCACTCAGGCTACTTGAGGCCATCGGGGTGGCTCTGCGGCTCCATCGAAGAACAAGCGCCATACACGTTCCTTAGAGACCAAATTAGCCTCATAAGGTTCATCGGGCATGTCTTGATACAATTCGATTTTACCTTTCAATGGATGGTTAGCCATAAGGTCACACGGCTTGACCCTTCACGCTTCGAGGTTTGAAGTGAATATCGTCTTGAGATAATAACAATGCCCATCTAGCCATTCGGCCATTCAGCGTGCGGTGGGTCATAAATACCGTATGGAATTCGATTCTAGAGATGGCGTGTATAGTGTGTCCCGGGTAATGCAGCATCTTTTGGATGGCAAAGACCAAAGCCAAACATTCCTACGAATGGGAGGATATCGATATTGACCCCGACGTCCTCTTGTAATAGGCTGCTTGTTCATGGCCATTGTGATAGATCTGTGCTAGAGACACCTACGCATACTCGTAGATCGGATGTAAATCGAGGAAGGGCTTTCGATTTAGGTGCAACTAACTGCAGGGGATTAGAAAGATATGTTTTGATCTCTTGAATGCCTTAGGCAATCTTCATCCCAAGCGAGCGATACACCTTTCTTCATGAGCTTGAGAAGGGTTGACATTTCCCGATAAATTGGAAATGAATCTGCGAATATAAGCGCCCTTGGAGACCACGAAGCTCTCGAGGCTTCTAGGAGGTGGAAGTTCTGGATAGCTTTGACTTTGTCAGGGTCGAGAGCGGATACCATCTGCTGTGACCACGAACCCTAGAAATTTGCCACTAGACATCCCGAGAAAAAGACTTAGTGGGTTCATCTTCAAGCGATGTGACGCATTATCTCAAATGTTGTCTTTAAATTAGTGCAAGTGATCACTTTTCGGCGACTCTTGACTACTAAATCATCTCGTAGCACTCCACTGTTTTCGTAAATGTTTTGGGAAAATAGTAGTCATCTTCTGTTGGTATGTAGCCCTGCGTTTTTCAAGCGAAAGGCATGGTATATATGATATATTCGGCGGTGTTGGAAGCGATGTGCTTTTCATCATCGGGGTGCATTTTGATTGTACCACGAAAAGCCATCCATAAAGACATCCTCGAATCCACATGTGTTGTCGATGATAATGTCGTAATTGGTAGAAATCGTCTTTCGGACATGCGCGTATTACGTCTCGGTAATCAGCGCCGGTCGGATCTGTCCGTTTTCTTTACCACGGGTACTATATTTGCTACCCGGTCGGGATCTTTGCACTTCGGATGAACCACGCCTTGATCGGCTTCGATTTCTTTCGATGGCTTTCATGACTGAGGGAAAATGCGTCGTTGTTGTTGTTTAACGAGGTTTAGCTCGGCTTAATGTTAAAGGCGATGCATGGCCACTTGAGGGTCTAAACCGGCATATCTTCATAACTCCATGCGAAGACATCGATATATTCTGTTACCAAGCGATAAGGCTCTCCTTTTCTTGGTAGTCAAACTATAAACTTATGAATATGGGTTTTGGATTAGATTAGTCCCCATATTTATTTGGATTATTTTGTCATCGATGGGTGGTTCCGTTGTTCAAAGCGATGTTCCCATTGCATTCCAGTGTGACTCATTGGATCTTCCAATAGCGGTAGAGATCATCTTCTTGGATCTCTATTGGATCATTGAGGTCATATTGACCATCAAGGACTTAAATTCATGTCCTATCTTGCGTCGAGAATCGGGAAGTTGCTTGAGAAGATGAGTGATCTAACTCATCCTCGGTCATAACATGCCATGATGCGGTGACTCATATCCCAACCCTTCTGAGTTTTATGATAGTAATCATCGGTGGCCTTAGGGACATAAGCGGTCGGATCGGCGTTTTGATACCTTTTAAGTAATTTAACCCTTCTTTGTGAAGGAAGTCATATCCCATTTTCTTCATCGGATGTTGCGTCGTGAAATATGAAATTGGGGTTCTTTTCTTTTGCTTGGGGTTGTTCCACCTCGGCTTGCAATGGTTTGTTGACTGCCCAAAGATAATGTCTTCGACCATTATTAGGGGCGGTATCACAAAAACCACTTGTGAAGAATTAAAGTGCCTTTGAGTTGTCATAAATGGCGGTGAATGGGCATGTGCAATCTGAGTTGACATACAACAGTGGAAGAATTTACGACATCAGTCGGTATGACTTTTAACACCGGTCGTAAGCTAAATCATAATTTTCATTAAAATCGACTATGTCGTCATCGGGATCATTGGATCGATTACAAAGGGTTTTACATCATTGAAAACAACACCTTGTTGGGACTCTATGTCGACTTCATTTCATTGTCATAGTCCTCGATCTGTGGTTCATCGGTTTGGCCTTCCTCAAGGTAGTGGGCGAGAATCAGTAAAATAATTCTCCACACCTTTGAATGGTTGCCTTTCGCGACCAATGTTTTAACCATCCCTTCTTCATCTACATACTTCATGCATTGATGCAGCGTAGATGGGGCGATCAAATTTTCATGGATCGAGTGAGCCGAGCAAATTGTAAGATGTATCGATGACGCGAGTAGTATCATGTCTTCAAATCTCTATTTGGCATTTGAGTTTGATCTTGCCCAAGGGGCGAGAATTTGTAGCATTGAAGTAGATGGTAGTCGGTTGTTGCTAACGGTGCGCGGTATCCCAGATGTTGTATAATTCTCAATGGGATGATACTCAATCGAGATCGGGTCAACTTGAGCTCGGTTGATTGGACAGATCCGATATAGCGGTGAAGTACAACGGCCTATCGTGCTTTGGGTTCTTCACTTGCATGTCCTCGATGAAAAAGTAATGCAAGGTATTGGCCCTTTGAAGACGATAACATTGGGCACAAACTTACATTGTCCTTCAGGAAATGAGCGAGGCAGCTTCATTATCGCTGGCGCTTCTCATGAGCTTCTACGGTAGATTGAGAGAGCGCAAAGCTCAAATAAAGTAATTCTGTAGGGATGTTGGAGAGTTGGGTTAACACGTCGAGCGGAAAGGAGCCTTGAAGTTCGGGCATGTCCTTCTGAGTGCTTTGTTGTAGCGGATCTCCGGACCCTGGCCCACTCCTTTCTTTGCTACATGTTGCCGGGGTACTCCCTTAGGAACTCTTTTCGCCTCGGGTGGCTAAGCCGATGCGGGATGTGCGGCCGGAAGCGGTTTGTTGCTTTCGGTAGAGTCATTGACTTGCTCCTTTTCGTTGTGAGGGTGAAGTGTTACAAGACTTCCCTTTTGACTTTGAAGAAGTCCATTGTTCATCGATAACAAGTCGGGATGAACCCACATAATTCGCCTTTGGGTGTGTAAGGACCATACCTTGTGCTTCGCGCTGGAGATCAAAGTTCACAACTTTGTACGCTTGATGGATCGGTTTTACCGTCACGCGGAATTAGCAAAATCGCCAAATTGGAGGCGACCATGTTTCTGAGACACCTTCTTTTGATCCTCCAGCGAGTCATAACACACGCTTCTAGCAAGACACGGATCTTGTCCTTCAATATGTAACATGACCCGTCGGATGGTGTACCATTCGATGGTACATCGATATTTTGGATCATCCAGTCCTTGAAGCTTCCTCGGCTTCTTTATTTCGGAGCGTGATCTTGTTCATTTTAAGTAAAGTTTTGAGGATTGGGATAACTGGTCATCCTTAAAATCATACTTCTTCGAGGGCGGTTGTCGAAGCGTTTGATTCGCTTGAAGGATCTTGAAGTAGGTTGGGCTTCCGACTAAAGTCTCCTTCCCCTTGATTGCTTTTGAGGAGTAAAATTATTACGGTTACCCCTTTTTTAAGGCGAGTCACGAGGTTTCCGCCTCGATCCTCTTAATCATGTTTTCAACTTGTTAGCCTTGCCTCACCAATTCTTTCCAGAGTATGCCTGCGCACCCATCTTAGAAAGTATGTTGATCGAGAGGTTGGCTCTGCACATCGATGAATGTAAACTAGAGGCTGGTCGGGGTGCAAAGGCAGTCAGATAAAGCGACAAGCGTCGTGACTCGGAGTCTTCTTTTGCTTTTCGACCCGACAAAGTGGCCATAGACACCTCGGTGTCATCATCAAAAATCGGGCCATAAAGAGCCTGCGAGATCTTTCCAAGAGTTGATAGAACGGGCTCTAACCCGGAACCACTTTCGGCGACTCCCTTAAGAGTGCTAATGAATAATCGGGTCATAATAGGATCATTACCGTTATATGCCGGTTTGTGCTTGGAAGTAGTAGATGTGTTGTGACGGAGAACTTTTTAGTCAAAGCGCACTAAGTTAAGTGGCTTGAATTTGGGAGGATATGGGACATCGTCCCATTCTATAGGATATGGCCCGCCACCCGGCTCCTTTGATTGCCCTTGGGTTTGAGCATCCGGTTTGCTTTTGGAAATCCGCAACACATGATCTTGCTCTTTTGTGCGGATTGATTCGCTTCCGATGACATTGAGTGGACGTCATGATTCACGTTATAGCCTTCTTGCTTCGATTTGGATCCTCCTTCGTCCATCTTCTTCTTGCCCACAAGTTTCTCCATCATCATTTCTAAGCGCTTGATGGATTCTTGTTGCGCAAGAATAGTAACTGTTGCTCTTCTATTCTTAGTGTCATCTCTTCCTCTCGTTGACCATGAGGACAACGATCAGCGAAGTCGATATTGAAGGTTGGGATGTAGCCATGCCAGAATTCTCAACTTCTTCAGAAGTACCCCCAGCCAATTGGCTATAGTCAAGTGGAATTGCCACTCCGATACGAAGGCGGGTGCCGATAGGCATACAGTATTGATTAAAGCCCTCTTAACCACAGGGAATACTCGGTCGGATGATTGGGCTATGGGGTCTTGCTCCGCTTCTCCCCACCATATTGATAGTCACTCCATGACCATTGCGGGCTTTCGCTTTTATGGTGGAACCGCCCGTCGGTTGGGGTTGGACAATCGCTCAAAAGCGAAGGCGATCGTCGATGAACATTGGCGCGCGCCGAAATAAACTTCTCCGCGGCAATGAGGCGCATTTGACTAGCATCAGCTTGCGAGTGAGATAATCACGGAGATCGAAGTGGGTGTTCCCCGTTGACTCGAAAAGCGAGCCTCATATGAGAGGCTTCCTAGATCGAGTTTGGCGAACTGGCGAGGTTGCCATTTTCTTTGATTTTGGCCGAGGTTAGCCGTTCTGCCGTTAGATCTGTTTAGAGGAGACCTCATGTTGGCGAATTCATTGCTTGGGCGAGGTTCAACCCTTTAAAGGGACCTCATGTTCTTTGGCGAGTTCGACCCTTTTAAAGGGACCTCATATTCTTTGGCGAGGTTAGCCATTGAGCCAGTTAGTCCTTCAAGGGACCTCAGCGTTGGCGAGGTTATTTGCTAAAGGCGAGCTCGTTCCTTTGAGGACCTCGCGTTGTAGGCGAGTTAGCGGCTTAGCGAGCTTCGCTTGATTTGGATGAAGCTGACGAGGTTCGTCATTTGGACTAGGCTCGCGGCGGCGGGGCGGCGTTAGTCTTGTAGGCGAGGTTAGCTGATTAGGCGACTTTCGTCTTGTTTTGAATGAACCCGATGATGGCGAGGTTCGTTGATTTTCTTCGGACGATAGTGGAATCCGTCCAGCGAGACCAAAGCTTCGAAACGTCGTGAGCTTGGTTACATCGGTGGCGTTGTCTAGCGTCTGAAAGTGGACCATTAGAAGGTCCGATCTTCTCATAAGCGAGGCGAGGCTCGCCCGAAGCCAAAACGGCTAAAACATCGAAGTGGACTTGGGAACTTAACAACCCATTTCTTAGCCCGTGGTTGACTTTTGGAGCCTTGTCTTTGAGAGACAAAGGCTGTCGTCGAGTTAAGCTCGAGAGGATTCAGCGAAAGCCACGAGTGAAGTCTCATATGAGACTTCGGCGACAGTGTCTTCAGCGGGCTAGATGAGGAAGAAACTCCTCGTACCTCGTGAATCGATGACCAAGGTTTGAACCTCGGTTCCCCGCAATCTTGCGATTAGCCACCACCGTTCATCGGAATGAGCGGTTGCTCCCCTTGTGGTGCAGCCATCTTACGTAGAGTCGAAAAAGTTTTGTATTGATTGAATTTGAAGAATTACAATCACACTCTCTCGATTCTGAGAGGAAGAGAAGGTTGATTTGACTTCTCTTTTATATGGGTTCTTGGTGGCGAAAAGACTTCACTCAATGCTCACGTAGAGATCCGGCTTTCGTTGTGATCGGAACAAAGTTGTTGATGATTGATGAAGAACTCAATCTCTCTTCGCTGCGTGCTGAATTTTCCAAAGTTCCCAAAGTCCCTTTCCATAGTCGTCAAGACTATTTATCACAATTAAGCACATAGCGGTGTGCTATAATCGTGGGAGCGTGGATTAGTTCGTGGTGGTGGGTATAGCGATACCCGCGTGGGTACATCGTGGCAGCCGTGGCCTTTCTTTGTTATGGCGAGCCTCGAGCCGTTAGATGGCGAGCTTAGCTCTGGCTGAACCTTGATTGAATGGCGAGGTTATTGCTTGGATGAACCGGTTTCTTGAAGCGAGCTTGGCTTGGCGAACCTCGGCTAGATTCATTTATGCATTTTGGTAGGATAGCGAGCCGGCTGTTGTAGGCGAACCTCGGATGAAATGGTTGGGTTTTAAGCTTATTGCGTTGGCGAATCTCGGTTGAATGTCGAGGCTCACTCACGTAGGCGAACCTCGGTTAAATGTCGAGTTCAACTTTGCTGTAGGCGAACCTCGGTTGAATGGCGAGTTCCGCTGCTGGCGAACCTCGGTTGAATGGCGAGGTTCGCTGGCTAGCGAACCTCGGTGAATAGGTTCGCTGGCGTAGAACCTGGTTGAATGGCGAGTTCGCTCGTAGAACCTCGGTTGAATGGCGAGGTTAAGCTACTTGGCGAACCTCGTCGACAGAGGGCTTTCTTTGCTTGGCGGACTTAGTCACGAATGGAGAACTTAGCCAAACTTTGATAGTGTGGGAGAGTCGTAAACTTTGATGTTGTGGGTGAGCCTCGTCAATTTTAAGTGTTGAGGGGCGAACCTCATCATATAGCTGTTGAGCTTCATTTCTCGTGCGAGCCTGGGTGTTACGATTGAACTCCGGCTCCTCATTGCAAACCTCGTATTGAGGTCGAGCCTGTATAGCAGTCTCGTTTTGAAGCTTTAACAACTAGGATGCTTGTGACCCTCGCCTAGAGGATTTTTGGTATCTGAGCGGACCAAATCTCCTTCTTTGAAACTCCGTGTCGTGCTTACTTTGGCTCGACATCCTAAGCGATAGAACTCAATGCATTATTGAGCTTCGAGCGCTTCTCATCCAACATCTCTCAAGCTCTTGAGCGTTTTGATGTTGTTCTTCAATCGTCATCTCCGTTCGCGAGGCGTCGAAGTAATGGAATCTGGATTTCCAGCAGGGCTAGCTTGCGCAGTAAACCCGAGAATGCGGGGTATTTCCGGTTGGCGTCGTACCGTTGTGCGATATGCCGAGTGCTTCTCAGAGCTTATCGTCCGTCCGGCTTGTTGTTCTTCACAAGTTTCGACAAGATCTTGATAATGCGTCTTGTTGAGCGCCTCGGCTAATCCGTTCTTCTTTGGATTATAGAGTACGTTGTGAGACATCTTGTATCTTGAACTTTTCACAAAACGATGAAGGAATTCTTGATGAATTGGGGACCGTTGTCATGCAGCCCGTCTTGGAACAGGTATCGGTAGATGACATGGTGTTTGATAAATGATGGCGGTACTTCGCCTTTACTTCTTTCAGCGGGATTGCTTATTACTTAAATGTCGGTGATGCTAGAATGAGCCGATCGCCTTTGGTGACCGGAGGAAAAATGGGACCTACAACGTCATTTCCCATGTCTCGAATGGCGAGGATGTGGCGAAGGATGGCTGCTTTCGGGAGGTGCATATAATTAGCGTGAATTTGACCGCGGTGTGGCATTTCGGCGTGCTCATTGCGTCATTAATTATCGTGGGCCAAAAGTAGCCCATTCTCACGATTCGATCGTGGAGCTTGGGACCGGTGGTGTGCTCCACATTCACCTTAGTGTGCTTCGAAGGACCTCTTCGCCTCCTTGTTTGAAAGGCATCGAGGGTAAAGACCATCATACCCCGGCGATATAACATCACGGGTTTTACGTGTTAAATAAAAGAATCTTGGAGATCTTAGCGATTGACTCTCTCTCTCCTTCCGTTTTACGAATACCATGTATGGCGGCCCGATAGAAGCGTAATCTCGGGGCTCCAACTTAGTTTGGGTTGCATGCACCTCTTTGGTAGCTACCCTTCATTTTCTTGTACCTCATCATATATCGGTACAAAAGGCGATGAGTCTGGCCGTAACCGGTTGCTTTCGGTCGGAAGGTTGTGCTAACGACCACTATTCGCCGCCAATGCATCAGCGTAAAGCGTTTTGGGTAGCGGGATATATTCGATGAAGAATTCTTCAAATGAGTCGCCATTTCAACGACTATCGATGATAGGGGACGGATCGGGGTTCCTAACTTCATAGTCACCGAATGCAGCAACTATCAATTGCGAATCGCCCGTGCGGCCGAGATACTCGACCCCGACTCCTTGGCGAAACTAAGTCCAATAAGTAGCGCATTGTATTGACTCGTTATTGGAACAAGGTTGGTGAGTGAATAAACACGGGCATGACATGATTCCCGGAAATCAAGACAACTCCGACTCGGCGGAGATCTTGGAACATCGGGGGCACTTGCCGTTGGTAGCTCGAAAAGCTCCGTCAAGAAATACGATCGCCATATTTGTTGGTGCGATGTAGTGTTGACCGTGGACTTCATCGGAAGGTCATCATATAGCTCAAACAAATGCATTTAGTCGGGTTGGCGACCAGAGATGCGCCAAATGCTTGCCCTTTGGTGACCACGTTGTTTGAAGTGCAGTCGTATTGGGACAAGAGCAAAGCCCATTTTGCCAAGCGCCAACTCATTGAGGCGGTTTGGGTCATAAATATTCGGACGGTTACATTAGAGATAACATAAATCGTCATCCGGCTAAATAGTGCGCATTTTACGAATCGCGAACACTAATGCAAGGCCTTGCTTCGACCATTGGATATCGAGACTTCGGCGCCGACTAATGTTAAACTCGGGTAATACACCGCGTTAAGTGACGTTGTCATCGTCTTGGAGCTCAGTGGTCTGTTGCCTTGATGTAAATTAGGAATGGCTTTCCCATTGCTGATGCGACAAAGCGGTTTAGAAGATATGATTTGATCTCTTGAGCGGCTTTACGGCGGCGTCGTCAAATAAGCGACCGCCCTTCTTGTTCAACTTAGAAACGGTTGGCACTTCCAGACGGGTTTGATATAAACCGTCGGATGTCGCCATAAGCCCTTGTAATCCACGAGTTCTCTCGGATTTCGGGGTTGCAATTCTTGAATCGCCTTTACTTTATCGGGATCGACATGGATTCCTTTGTTGGTGGCAATGAAGCCAAGGAACTTGCCTGGATATCCCAAGGAAGGATTTGGCGGGATTCATCTTTAGCGATGGGTTCGCATGAGCTCGAATACCGTTCTAAGATCTTTGATGTGATCTCCTTTGTCCGCGGCTTTTCACAACAAAGTCGTCAGCGTAGCATTCGACCGTTTTCGGAGATGATCACGGAAAATTTTAGTCATCGCTTCGGTATGTGGCGTAGGCATTTTGAGGCGAGCGGCATGACCGTGTAGCAATATATACCGATAAGTTGAGCGCTGTGCTTGGCGTCATCGGGGTGCATCTTGATCGATTGTAACAGAAACCATCCATGAATGACATTCTTTCAAATCCACCGTATTGTCGACTATGACATCGGTGATTGGAAGAGGAAGTCATCTTTTGGGCAGCGGCGTTGGATCTGTAATCGACCGCAGTCCTAATCGAGCCATTCTTCTTCATGACCGGGACTATATTCGCCACCCAATCCGGATGTTGAATTTCCTCGATGAATCCTGATTCTATGAGTTTCTTCACTTCGTCAACGATTGCTTGCAATATTTGTGGACGAAACCGTCTTTGCTGTTGCTTGACAGGTTTGACATCCATCTTGATGTTGAGGCGATGTGTCGCCACATTAGGGTCGAGTCCTGGCATGTCCTCGTAACTCCAGGCGAATACATCGATATACTCCCTGATCAAGGCAATTAACTCTTCCTTCTCTTCTGAGGGAAGAGTATTGCTGATGTTTATGAGCTTAGGATGCTCTTCATCACTCATATTAATCTGGACTACCTCGTCCTTAGTGGGGGGTTCTCTTTGTTCGAATTTATCCCCAAACTGCTCTCTGAGTTGATGGATCCATGGGTCTTCCCATGTTGGCATATCTTCATCACTCTCAATAGTAGCAGGATCGACCGTAGCCATATTTGACATCAAAGCCTTGAAAGCTTCTCAGAGTTGGTGTCGAATCCGAGAAGAATCGGGCGAATGTCGAGTCTCCCTCATTGGGTGGATTATTATCAATCAGCCATGAGCATTCATCTTCTGAGGAGGATTCGTATCCCAATCCCCTTCTAAATGCGTAGTAGTTATCCGGCTTCCCTCTTGGGACATATGCCGCTTTAGGAGGGACTCGAGGACCTCGCCCAAAACATAGACCTTCCCCTTGTGTCAAGTCGTACCCCCACTTCTTCATGATACCCAGTGTCTCTGGACTATATCTGAATGTGTGGAGGATAGGCCCATTATCATCTTCATCTTCTTCAAAGAAATGATTGCGTTGGGCGCATTTCCTTTTTAGTAAACCAAGTCTTTCTCACTACTTGATCTTAGGTGGGATGGAGTGCGTCCCAAAGGAGTCCGGAACGCTTTTGTGTAAAGCAAGATGACCGAGTTGAGGTGCAACTCTGGATCGTTGTATAAACCTGCCATCACATCATTCAAAGACAAAGGATACTCTAAATCGTCATTTATTGATTCATCGGCAATTTGCCAATTACAATGTTCATCTGACGATTCTTCATCGTCAAGATTGATTACAAGGGGTACAATGTCATTTAAAACAAAACCACCACTATAACCAAGCGGCCGGTGTCGGCTTCTTCACCGCATCCGTGCCTTGGGCGATGATTTAGTTTGGACTCATTCTGAGAGAGATCGATAAAATAATTCTCCATCCCTTGAATGGTTGTTTGTCGCGACCACCGTCTTGACCTCATTATTATGTCTACATACTTGAGACAGCGATGAAGAGTAGATGGGACTATAGCGTTACTGTGGATCCAAGGTCGACCAACAATAAGTTATAGGAAGTCTGCGTCAATCACATAGCGGTGACCGGACTGATCCCCATTTGGCACTTTATCCGGATTTTACCAGCGGACGAGACCGGTGTTAAATAAAGCCGTCACATCGTGCTGTTGGCGCTAACTGGCGGCGGGGATTCCAAGGTGATACATGGCCCAGGGGGCATGATGCTCCTGTGAACGGGATCGACTTGGATCCAGGTTAACTTTCTTGGAGCCAATATGCCGATTGAAGTATAAGCTTCTATCGTGCTTGGAATTCCCTTATACATATCCTCCTTTAAAAGTGATCGGAAGTGTTTAGCATAAGGTTGCATTGTTAGGCCGACTCTTACGGTTCGGCCTAATCACATGAGGAAGACTTGAATCGTGAGGGCTTCTTGAAGAGCTTCTCTTCTCTTTGACAATCATGCAACTGTAAAAGTGATCCTTGAGGAATAATATGTAGGCCATTTTGTCGAAGCGATATGGAGGCGTTGGAGCTTCGGTTGTCTCTTCTAATCGGGTGATTGAGCAGGTGCCGGGGCTGAACTTCTTGCGGTTGTTTACGTGTGACTTCTTTGGCGACCACTGGTGCGCTTTCTCGGCGTGAGTGAGGGAATTGTTGGTACCCCAGCTCGGCGTCTTGGCATTAGGGTGGAGACTTAGGGTACTTGTATTTGTACTCGTGTCGCTCTGGTGGCGTGGGCTTGAGTTCTCGCCGGACAAGCTGGAATGCTACCACAGTTCGTCATCTCCCTCGAGTGCGGAAGTAGCATGGCATGCCTTTCCCTTCGCGATTTTTCTTCGATGAAGAAGAGGCTACCCATTGCTCATCCTCAGCGAGTGCAGGTGGATCCACGAGACCGCCATTTGGTATATGATACAAGTCCTTTACGTTGCTTATGTGGAGTCGTCGTTCCGCGTCTTCATTGCGACTTTGACTTTGGTTTGAGGTTCAAACCATGTCAATGGCCTTGAAACCAGCTTATGACACCGCATTTGCTCCGACCTTCTTTTCTTTGAATGGCTTCATAGTGATGACCCTACGTCAATTAAAGCACGGATTTTGTCCTTAAAATTTTGAAAGCAATTTAGTGGGGTGATGAATTGCCGTGATATGCTTGATATTTTGGGTCGTTAGTCCTCAATGCTTCCTCTTGATTACGAATGGGAGGCTTGATCTTATTATTTTCAACAAGATGATTTGAAGAGACCCGGAATCTAAATAGTCCCTAAAGGAATAGGACTTGAGAATCTCGAACCACGAAGCCTTACTGTTTGACTGGTTGCCGTTGATGATTGCGTGTTACTTTATTTACTGCTTCTTCAGCTGCTTCTTCTTGGGTTGGAGTTGAGCGTTTGGTTACATAACCGCCCGTCTTAACTGCTCTTTCCCTTTGCCGCGTGGGACAAAGTTAAGCTTGGAGCTTCCGGTCGGTGGCCTCTTTCGCCTTTTTCCTCTTGAGAATCTTCGGTTGCTCTCCGAACCTTCAAATCCTTCCGTTATAGATGGTGCTGTCCCCATTGCCTCTACTTGCGATCTATCGACAAGTTGTTATGGCTTGAGCGGAGGATGAACTCCTTTGTTATTGGATCGACGGTTCATTGCCTTGTTCGAATCGTTTGACAAAGACATCCCGGTTTCTCCGTCATACACTTCTCGTCGAGCAATGTCCCAATCCGATGCCGGTATCGTCGTCGAAGAAATTGGTGAGGAAGCTAGACTCCATGTCGTCCGGTATGAATGCTCCACGGCAAGGCGAGTACCAATCGGCCGACTCCAGAAGGGTGCCAGCGAATGACCGAACCATCGGGGGCTCGTTCTTGGAAATAACTAGAGTCATGAAGCTTGAAATAAATCAAGTGCTGCGTCGGAACCCTTCCATCAGCGGTGTGAAGTTTATTAAGTTAAATTTAGGCCAGTGCGGAATTGATTCCCATTCCTAGGATATGGGCAAGGGATCTGGGGTTTTCTTCACCTCACGGCGAGAAATCAATGAGTTGATTTTGCTCTCCGGTCTTTGATCTTCGCTTTCTGAGCAACAACATCGTTACGCCCGGCGTTGCGGTTCGGGAGGTTATCATCCTCTTGTATTTCCTCTGGTCGAATCTTTGTCATCTTGATCGGCGTTGATAAAACTTTCGTTCACCTCGATGTTTGTCAGGCTTGGATGTGGTCATGCATTTCTCTCATCGTCATGGCCGTCCATCTCTAGTTTGGAAGTTTTCAGTTGTTTATGCGCTTCATCTAGCATCTTAGCCACTTGATGTCTTGATCATGGCGTTTATTAGGGGCTCCCTTAAGCTAGATTATGATCGAGGCGATTCGAATAATATCAAACGCATCATCCTCAGCGGGTATCCCTTTGAAGTTTGCCATTATCTGGACGTCGGATAGTCCGGACCAGCTTGAGTTAAGCCGTTACGATCGCGTTTGGGAATAGCTGCGTGATGATGATTCTTTGCTGGTCATATTATTAGTGACCTCGGCAATTCATCTTCGGATGTCATCCCACAGTCGCCTTGACCTGGTCCGGCGTGTTGGTGCTAAGCCTGCGGAAGACCGATACCCGGAGTTTCTTGACGGCGGTTACACTCCGAGAGCATCGTTTGAGGAGCTTAGAGCACAAACATGATTGCGGCGGTGGAGAGCTCTTCGAGCCTTCTTGTTGATACCATAGTATAACTCATCGGCATGAGTCGGGAGCAACCTTACGTGTGTTGGCACGATCTCGGGTATAGCGTCCTCATCGTCGGATGAAAATGTCTCCTTCGAGGGCCGGGTCAATTCATCCGAAACTTCAGTGACCCGCCTAGACTTTCGCCCGATGTGGTATGAAGTCTCGGCGGACTCTGGACCGATTTTCAATCCGATAGGAGGGGCTGCCGAGAGTCTTCTTGTCCTTGTTGGAAGCGGAGTGCGACCTCACATGAGGTGACCCGTGATTCTCTCGGAGGACCCGAGGCGATCTTTGATAGTCGGTTTGGTGGTTGGCATACCGATTGAGATCTTGAGCTGACTTTGGCGCCATCCGGACTTGGACTTTGGCTGAATTTTCAGCGCTTTGTAGCCGGCTTAAGTCTTGGGCGGGGCGAGGTGGTGTTAATGGCGGTCTTAGTTTTGGGTGTGGGGTTGGGGCACCGTTAGTTTGGGCTTCAAACACGGTGGTATGTCGGCGGCTTCTTTACCACCTCTTTCTTCAATTCCGCGAGCTTGTTGTACCAGCTTCGTGCGTGTCTAAGTGCACGGCGGCAGGATCACGCAAGTGTGCGGTTCCGTTTGACCGCGGACCCTTTCGTTAGTTGGCGGCTTGGATGAACCGTCGATCACTTGGTGGAACCTCTGCGTGATGCGGATCTTAGATCCGGCGTAGCGGACCCCATCCATGGATTGCGGCCTTGGCATATTTCGCGCGCCATGCTGTCGTCGCCTTTGGCGAGGCTTCGCAGGCGTGGGCGTGTCATTGGCGTTCATCTCGAGCGCCGTTGTATCCGAGGACTTCGCGCGAAGAGATTTTCGCTACTGCGGCGGCCCGAGTTGGACTTCGCCGTTCAGGGGCTCTACATCGGAGGCCATCGGGGTTCTCGCTGCGTGAGACCTTCTTGGGCGGAAGCTGGATAGGGTGAGGGTACTCCTCGTACTTCTCTTGAGTCGAACTTCGAACTTCGACCTCTTCCTCCACCGGGATAAGAATCGCGGTGCGGCATGGCGACCTCGATCGGCGGTGGCTCCCCATGGTTGCCGGCTTGTTGGCGGTAAAAGTCGGTTTGATTGTCATTGATTTGAGCTGTTACAAACTTCAATGCGCTGAAACAAATTCAAAGAAAAATATCGCCTTTTATAAGGCTTACAATGAAAATCAAAAAGATTACAACTTTTCTGGATGAACAAACCGAGGATTTACGCTATATCGAGATCACCTTGCGCGTGGGTTCTTTGCACGTGGGGGACTTTTGTCAGTGGACGCCCGCAATCCGATCAGTGGAGATCTAGATCTGAGATCTGCGAATCACGGAGTGCTTATTTCCTTGAAGGAAATAAGGCGAGGATCAACTCCGCGAAGGAGGTGATGGGAGGCAGTAATCTACTAGGAGAAATCACGCTTCGCGAGACTAAAGGAAAGCTTAGCCTAGAGGGTAAATCCGCCAACTTGACCTAGGCGTAGACTCGAGTGGATCCTCTACCTCGTTGTGTAGATGCGGGCAGCGAATTCCTCTTGATCTGGATCTTGTCTCTTCTCGATCAGCAGCTCAAAGTTCAACCTCTATCTCAGAAGTTCGGCCTCTTCAAGCGGCTCCTCAATTGAAGTCGGCTTTTTCTCCAAAAGATCTCCCGAAAATCCCTCCCAAGCTCTCCAGTAGGCCTCCTATTTATACAAGTCGGGGGCTTGTGCTATATCGATGTCGGTGCCTAGGCCAAGTTGGTAGAGGTGCCTCGGCTAGAGAGGTGCCTCTCGTGGTTAACCGAGGTCCATTCTTAGAGGTGCCTGAAGCGAGTTCAAGCGAATCTGAGGTTCGAGGTTAGCTAAAGGAACGAGGCTGCATGGCAAATCTGAGTTGTTGAATGGTAGCGGGCTTGTGAACTCTGAGCTCGCCAAATGGCGAGGTTAGATCAAAAGCGAGGTTAAGTCAAAAGCCAAAATGACCGAGGTTCGCCGTCTTCGCGAGGTTCGCCACAAGGAACCGAGGTTCGCCAAAATAGGCGGGGCCGCCAAGTGAAGGCTACGAATTAAGCGAGTTCGCAAAAAGAGGTTAGTCAAAAGTGAGGTTCGTCAAAAGCGAGGTTCGTCGCGAGGCCGAGGTTAATGGCAGCGAGTTCGATCAAAAGGCGAGGTTAATGGCCAGCGGATATAAAAGGAAAGGTTCGCCAAAAGCGAGGTCGCCGAAGGAACGAGTTAAGGCGAGTTCCACGAAGGCGAGGTTAAAAGGAAAGGGGATTAAAAAGTCTTGAGGTTCGAGAAGGCGGGTTATTTGAAATGGTGAGGCCATAAAGTGAACTCTGAGCTTCATGAATCGCGAGTCCGAGAGATTGCAGCGTCCGTATCATTGATGGGTTGTCATTCGTAGACTCTCCGATCCGCGAGTTGGTTTAGGGATCTTGTAAGTATTTTTAGCATACAATATATAAAACTAAGAAGGGGCTTAGGGTCAAACATTACTTAATAGATTTGGGAGCTTTGTTTAAAAAGATTTTTTTCAAAAACACCTTTAAATAAGGTGAAAATACAAAAACAATATTTAAAATTTAATTACCAAAGAACCCACCTATAGAGGGGCTTCCAATAGTAATCAACCGCATTTCTAAATTTTGGTGAAATTTTGATTGAAATCCCAAAACACCCTTGGAAAACACACATGCTAGAAGCGTGACGCTTTGTTTTAAGGGTCGTGCGTCGTTTTCAAGGGATTGCGAATTTCTATCGAAATTTCACTAGGAAATATGTCGGCCTCGGGAAATAGAATACATTCTTCCTTTCCCACCTCAATCAACCTTAGGCGGTTCAATCCTTCTCGGTCAAAGAAAGCGCCAAGATTCATCTTGGGGTATTTCATCGAGAACCTAAGAAGGGATGAAGTGGCCTAACAGCAGCGTCCGGTTTAGTCTTTCTCGATTGAAGACACGAGTTCGATTAGGGGTATTTTCATCCGAAACCTAAGAAGGGATAAAGTCGGCGCAACTTCGGCGTCGCGGTTTAGTCTTTCTCCGATTGAAGAAGACACGAGTTGATTAAGGGTATTTTGTCGAAGCCTAAGAAGGGATTAAGCCAAGCCTCACGTTGGGTAGTCTTCAGTGAAAAGCCGAAGCCTACGTATTCAACATCGTAGCATTAAGTCTAAAGAGTCTCATTCTTTTAGCACAGCGTCGCGTGCGGGCGGAGTGAGATAATCGCCTAGCCCGCTCAAGCGGTAGTTGGTAAAGGCTAATCAAATCCGTTGAAGGTGGGGTTGGATAACCTAAAGTCGGCGCCTCACCGCGTTGCGGTTTAGTCTTTTAGATTGAAGAAGACACGAGTTCGATTACGGGGTATTTTCATCCGAAGCCTAAGAAGGGATAAAGCGCCTCTTGCAGCGTTGCGGGAT
>WHSE01000203.1:0-40004 GCA_012295165.1 Asparagus setaceus
TCCTTTGTTGGGTTGGCGCAAAGATCATAAATGGCTTGTCCCTTAATTGACCTGGCTTGGAAGTGCAAGTCATCTTGGGACAAAAGTAAAAACCCATTCGCCCGAGCGTAATTCATAGAGGTTTGCGTCATGAACACGAGCAGTTCACGTTAGAAATGGCGTGATCGTTTGCTGAACTAAATAGTGTCGCATTTTACGAATCCTAAAGACCGGTAGCGAGACCTCTTTCGGTCATTGGGTAGCGAGATTCCGCGCCGAGTTGGCTTAGATAATAAACGCTTTGCTCGTGGACCGTGGTCATCGTCTTGCACAAGTAGAGCACTCAGCGAATGGTTCGTCGCTTTGATATAAATCAAACGGTTTGCAGGCTTGTTGCAGAGAATGCAGGAGGATTAAATTCGGATATGTTTTGATATCTTGAATGCCTTCGGCGGCGTCATCGGACAAAGGACCTTTTGTTCGGCTTGAATGGTGACATTTTCGGAGGGTTGGAGATGAAGCGTGGGATGTACGCTATCGCCTGTAATCCCTCGAGTTCCCTTAGATTCTTTGGGGTTGCAATTCATTGATTGCCTTTATTTTTGTTCGCGGGGAAAGTTGGTTTGTTATTCATTGCTCGTTTGAACTTGTTCTGACCGTTGGCCTACAACAAAATTTCAAACAAAGAAAATGCCTTTATTTTAGGTACAATGAAAGCGAAAATTACAACTCTCTTCCTTTTGTGAACAAACCACGAGGATCTCTATTTCAGGGATCACCAGCTTGCGTGGAGTTCTTTACTTTGTCGGGGACTTTTGTTAGTCAGTTGACCGCGCAATTCGATCACGGTGGCAGGGTTGCGGAACTTCTGAGGCGTAGGGGCTCGTTTCCACGAAGGAAGCGAAGCGCTGAGGATCACACTCCGCGAAGGAGAGGATGCGCTGCGGGGATCACACTCCGAGAAGGAGAGGATGCGGGGCGGGTGAATCTACAAGGAGAAATCCGAGCTATCCACGAGATTAAGGCGAAGCTTAACCTAGAGGGTATCGTAGTTCGACCGAGTTTGTTACCTTAGCATAGATCGGCGTCGTTGGACTTGAGCTGCGATTGCTTTCGAGGCGTGCGTCGTAGATCTGTGAGCCTCTTCAGAATGCGCCAAAATCCCAAAAATCGACCTTTGAATGAAACCCCCCCTATTTATACACAAAACAAAGTCTTGTGGCAGCGTGTAGCAATTGGCTTCGGCCACTTGGCGAGGAGTGCCGCGTCAGCGGCGCTCGGATGCGTCTGGTCGTTTTCCGTCGACTCTCCGGGTCGATTCTTACGTCGATTCTTGGTCTTAGGGCTTAGTTTTGCTCGGTGATGTCGCCATTGTGTTGAGTCCGTGTCCGATCAACTTTGAGCTCAAGCGGTTCGTTTGCATCGGCGAGACTAAATGCGGTTGATTAGTCGTCGGCGTTTGAGTTTAGCCAACTTCGCCTCGTTGAGCTTCGTCGTCGGGTTTTCTCCCGGCCAGCGTCGTTTGGCAAATGCGCCTGGCCGACTCACTTCATGGGTTGGTCGACTGCGCTACTGCGTTTTTGCGGTAATCGTCGGCGGTTAAGGTGCCGTCCGGATGGATCGTCGGTTATCAACCCACCGTTTCGAGTCTTGTTGAGATGCTTGATAAGCAATTTTAGCGCCCTCTGAGATACCCCTCAAAGCGTCTCGGTCGATTCTTGATGAGTGCGGGATGCTTTGGACATGATAAACCCTTCACTCTTTAATGGCGTGATAGGACTTGTGAATGACGGCGTTTGATCTCTCCATTCCCGGTCTTTCCGGTGCTTTGTAGGATTGTGAAGGTATTGCGATCTTGCATTTTTGTCGACCGTTGTGAAAATCTCGACCAGTCGATAGATGAATTTCTTTTGAGGTTGGCTCGATGTTTGATTCCTCCAATTCTCTCGGGTTCTCCGGTGCTTTGTAGGATACACGGGGTGTTCTTGATTTTGCATTTATTGCTTGACCGTTGTCGAATTTCAAGCGTAGCTAATTGAGTTCATTCTTTGTTGACTTCGTGTCGGTGGATTGTCGTCCATTGACCATCGAGGTTCCTCCGTTGATGGGGAATTCTTGATGGATCCGAACCGTTGTCGGTGAATCCTTACCGTCGGCGGCGTTGGTTGGCGTCGCTCTTGCATTACTTCGTTGCGGTGTGTTCATCCGCGGTGGGAGGTATTCTTCCCGGTGTTGATTGGTAGGCCCTCGGCCGGGGATGCATGAATCGGCCGTCTGATGGGAGGAGTCCTTTGAGGTAAGCGCGTTGTCCGTCGATATAAGCCTCGTCGAATTTTATCCCTCCACGAGGTCCTTGAGGAGGAAATTGAGGGTTATCGAGTTATCCTTAAGAATATGGTAATATTCTCCAAGAACTTCGTTAAGAACCGAGGAATTAGTTTATACTCATAATCCTATTTGGAGTAGGGCTAAGCGGCTGGAAGAACATCTGGAAGATTGAATCATCGAGTCCCATTCTTGATGATTTCGACCATTTAGAGGTTAAGCTCCAAAGTCTACAAGATTTTGAAGTAGCGGGGGCTCCCCTCATATATAGAGATAGAGCGAGGCTGCTGACGACAACGGGATGCTGCGTTATTCTTGGACTCGAAGTTCAAATGCGTGAGACCGGGCATCATTTGGAGACTCTTGTCATTGAAGCTTCATCTTACGTGAGACATTTTGGTCTTGTGTATTTCTTTGGATAGCGAGGATAGTAGAGCTCGAATAGGAATTCCAAGCGGGAGGAGGCCTGATCGTCTTGAAGGCGGCGAAGGCCAACAAAGAAAAGACTCTGTGGTCGTGCAGAAATTTGAACTCTCGGCTGGTTGATATCAAGAAGGCTGCGGAGGCCCTTAATGGCGGCGAGGAGGCTTTGGGGAGCCGGCAGGAGAACTTCAACAAGCTTTTCTCAATAAAGTATTTCTTTGTCACAAATCTGCCGTTTAGAAAACTTGTGTAACTTCGATCTTATCGATAAAACATATTTCGTCCTCTTTTGTGCTCTATTATGATTCTTTTATTTACGTCGAAATAATTAACCATAATACTTATAGGATTTTGGCAAACCCTCGGCCGTCCAGCGGAGTTTGATTAGCCTTTACCAACTACCGTTTGAGTTGGGCGTCGCGGATTATGCGGATCCGTTCGCGCGTGGCGTTGTCTTTGGAAGAATGAAACTCTTCTAGACTTGTTGCTATGATATTGAATACATAGGCTCGATACTCTTCGGGCGAGGAGATGCGGCGACAGCGGCGTGTGGCGTTAAATCCTTCTTAGGCTTGGGATGAAATACCCCGAGTCGAACTCACGGTGTCTTCTTCAATCGGATAAAGACTAAGCCGTGACGCGTGTTGGCGTCGACTTTAGGTTATTAGCCGACCCCGACCCTCAGCGGTTTGATTAGCCTTTACCAATACCGTTTGAGTTGGGCTAGCATGTAGTTTCAATCCATTCTACACACAGCGTTGTGCTAAAGAATGAAACTCTCTTAGACTTAATGCTACGATGTTGAATCGTGAAGCTTGTCTTTTTCGCGGAACTAGCGACAGCAGCGTGTGAGGCGTTGGCTTAATCCCTCTTAGGCTTCGGACAAAATGCCCCGAGAATCGAACTCTGGTGTCTTCTTCAATGGGAGAAAGACTAAACCGAAGCTGCAGCGTGTGGCTTCATCCATCTTCTTAGGTTTCGGGATGAAATACCCCAGTCGAACTCGGTGTCTTCTTCAATCGGAGAAAGACTAAGCGGCGGCAGCGTGTGGCGCGTCGACTTCATCCCTTCTTAGGTTTGGGATGAAATACCCCAGATGAACTCTTGGTGTCTTCTTTGACCGGAGAAGGATTGAACCGTAAGGTTGATTGAGGTGGGAAAGGAAGAATGTATTCTATTTCCGAAGGTGGAGGAAGGAGGATCTTATCTCTATCTCAGGGTTAAAGGATGAACAAGAGAAGGTTTTGTATCCTATCTCTTGCCGGTGGAGAGGAAGGTTTTGTGTCCTATCTCAGGGTGCTCCACAATTTGAAATAAGAGAGGAAGGTTTTGTATCCTATCTCTTATTGATGGAGAGGAAGGAGGATCTTGTCTCTATCTCAGGATCTTTGGAAAGAAAGGACTTTTGTCACTTTCGATGGGAGAGACTAAAATGGGATCTCCATTTTGAGATTCTTGAAAGATGAGACTAAGAGTGGGATCTCCACTCAGAGAATCTAAGACAAGAGAGGAAGAATGTATTCTATCTCTTTGCGGAGAGGAAGAATGTATTCTATCTCGGGTAAAATGTGGGAAAGGAAGAATGTATTCTATTTCCAGATGAGAAACTAAGTGGGATCTCCACTCAGAATCTTGGAATGATGCGGATAGCTTCCGCTTTTGTAGGATTGCTAACGGAATTTGAAAATGGACCTCGTTAGTGGAGGGAATCGAGAGGATTTTCTTGGTGATTGGACGGGAAGATTTTTAGTGGGCCCACCGTCAATGAATTTGATCGGTGAGAGAATTTTGGAGGAAAACACAATAATCTAGGGTTATCCTCATGAAAATGAGTGAGATATTCTCTGAGAACTTCCCATCAAGCGGGTTATCTGAATGTATTAAGGATAATACTTTTAAACTTCCATTTATCGGCATTAATTGAGTGCGCCATTCGTGTGATAGGCGATATGCACGTTTGAATAGACCATGTCTATTATAAGCGGTCCTTTCCATTGGGTTAATTTACCTTTCTTCTGGGTGAGGATTATCGGTCGTCGGCGGCGGGGCGAGATCTCCCTCCTAAAGGTTCTCTGTCGAACTTTCTTGTTGAAAGCCCTCGACATTCTAGCTTGATAGAACTCAATGCATTGTTGAGCCTCGGTACTTCTCATCTAACATCTCAAGTTCTTGAGGCGTCTTTGATGTTGTTCTTGATCGTCATCCTGCAAGTGCGAAGTGAATCTGGATTTCCAATGAGAATTGCTTCACACCGTAGACGAGAGAGTGCGGGTAGCTCGGTCGGCGTGCGTCCGTTGTGCGATATGCCCGAGTGCTTCTCGAGTTTATCATCGGTCTAAGCTTGTTATTCTTCACAAGCTTGACAAAATCTTGATGATCGTCTTGTTGAGCGCTCGGCTAACCATTGCTGCTGGATTATAGAGTACATCGGCGAGACATCTTGTATCTTGAATTTTTAGCAAAAACGATGAAGGAATTGGCGATAAATTGGGGACCGTTGTCATGCGATCCGTCTTGGGACACCATGTCGATAGATGACATGGTGTTTGATGAATCGTGACGGTACTGTACTTGACCTCTTTTAGTGGGATTGCTTCAGCCCGCTTGGAAAAGTAGTCGGTGATCGCTAGAATGAACCGATCGCCTTTGACGACGGAGGAAAAATGGGACCTACGACGTCCATCCCCATGTCTCGAATGGCGAGGATGTGGTAGAAGGATCTGCTGCTCGGAGGTGATGCATATAATTAGCGTGAATTTGACAGCGTGGCATTCCGGCGTGCTCATTGCGTCGTTAATCATTGTTGGCCAAAGTAGCCCATTCTCGATTCGATCGTAGAGTTTGGGACCCGTGAGTGCGCACCACATTCACCCGGTGTGCTTCAGAAGGACCTCTTACCTCTTTGTTTGAGAGGCATCGAATAAAGACCATACGTACCCGTGATATAACATCACGGGTCTCTATGTGCGTAAAAGAATCAAGAGCCAGCCGGATTGACTCTCTCTCCTTCCGTCTTCGTGAGAATCTAGTGTAAGGCGTGTCGATGATAGGAAGCGCCAATCTCGGGGCTCCAACTTGTTTGGGTTGCATTTACCTCTTTGATAACTACCTTTGTCTTCTTGTACCCCATCATATATTGAGTGCGAAGAGGTGAGATCGTAGGTAACTAATTGCTGGTCTCGGAAGGTTGTGCTAACGACCACGTACTTGCCGCCGGTCATCTGCGTGGCGTTTTGGGCGTGGGATATATTGATGAAGAATTCTTGAATGAGTCTTTCAACGCTACGATGATAGGGGACGGTCGGGGTTCCTCACTTCGTAGTCACCACGGACTGCTTAGCTATCGGTTGTGAATCCCATGCAGCGAGATATTGACCCCGACTCTTTGGCTGAAGCTAAGTCAGATAGTAGCGTTGTATTGACTACGTTATTGGAGCAGGAGTTGGTGGCGAATAAACGCGGGCATGACATGATTCCGGAAATCAAGACAACTCAGACTCGGTGAGATTTTAGAAACGTCAGGGGGTACTTGCTACATTAGTGGCCGGCTCGATCAAAGAAATACAATCGCCATATTTGTTGGTGCGGCGTAGTGTTGACTTCTGGACTTCATCGAAGATCATCATATAGCTCAAGCCGTCCGTTGTCGGGTTGGCGACGAGATCGCAAATCGCTTGCCCGACTTACGTTGTTTGAAGTGCGGTCGTATTGGGACAAGAGCAAGGCCATTTAAGTAAGCGCCAACTCATTGAAGCCGGTGGGTCATAAATATTGGACAGTTCGTTAGAATAACATAAATCGTCAGTCCGGCTAAATAGTGTCATTTTAGGATCGCGAACACTAATGCAAACTACTTCACCGACATTGGATATCGAGACTTCGGTACCGACTAATGTTATTTCGGGTAATACTGCGCACGTTGCGTGACCATTTGTCGTCGTCTAGCGAGTAAAGCAACGAGTGTCCAGTTGCCTTGGCGTAGATCGAGGAGCGGTTTCCCGAAACTAGCGGTTACAGCAACAAGAGCGGAGGTTTAGCGAGATCGATTTGATCTCTTCAGCGGCTTTCGGCGACGTCGTCCCAATAAATGACCGCCCTTCTTGTTCCACTTGGAGAGCGGGCACTTCGGATAGGTTGATATGAGCCGTCGGATGTCTGTCGTCCTTGTAACCCCGAGTTCTCAGATTTCTTGGAGGTTGCAACTCTTGAATTGCCTTCACTTTGTCGGGATGGCGTGGATTCCTTTGTCGGTGATGGCGAAGCCGAGAACTGGGACATCCCAGGAAGGATTTGGCGGGGTTCATCTTTAGGCGATGAGTCGCATGAGTTCGAATACCGTTCTAAGATCTTTGATGTGATCTCTCTTGTCGCGGCTTTTCCGACCAAATCGTCAGCGTAGCATCGACCGTTTTCGAAGATGATCTGGAAAATCTCGCGTCATTGCTCAGCGGTATGTTGCGCGGCATTTTTGGGCGAGCGGCATGGTGTAGCAATATATCCGATAGGCGTTACGAGCGGCGTGTTTTGGCGTCATCGGGGTGCATCTTGATTTGATTATACCAGAAACCATCCATGAGCGACATTCTTTCAAATCCACCGCGTATTATCGACTATGACATCGGTGATTGGAAGAGGAAGTCATCTTTTAGGCAGCGGCGTTGAGTCTCGTGTGGAAACCGGATCTGATCGAACCATTCTTCTTCATGATCGGGACTATATTAGCCACCCGATCGGATGTTGAATTTCCTCGATGAATCCGATTCTATGAGTTTCTTCACTTAAATCGGCGATTGCACGCAAGATTTGTGGGATGAAACCGTCTTTATGGTTGCTTGGCGGGTTTGACATCCACCTTGATGTTGGCGATGTGTGGCTACATTAGGGTCGAGTCACGGCATGTCCTCATAACTCCAGCGAATACATCGATATATTCCACGATTAGAGGCGATCAACTCTTCTTTCTCTTCGAGGAAGGTATTAGCTGATGTTTATGAGCTTAGGATGCTCCTCATCACCCATATTAACACGGACTACCTGGTCCTTAGTGGGGGTTCTCTTTGTTGAATCTATCCCCAAGCGCTCTCGAGTTGATGGATCCATGGGTCTTCCCATGTTGGCATATCTTCATCTCCCTCAATAGTAGCGGGATCGGCCAGTAGCCATATTTGACATCAAAGCCGAAAGCTTCTCAGTGTGGTGTCGAATAAGCCGAAGAATGGGGCGAATGTCCGTCTCCCTCATCGGTGGATTATCATCAATTAGCCATGAGCATTCATCTTCGAGGAGGATTAGTATCCCAATCCCCTTCTAAATGCATAGTAGTTATCGGCTTCCTTTTGGGACATATCTGCTTTAGGAGGGACTTCGAGGACGCTAGAAACATAGACCTTCTCCTTGTGTCGAGTCGTGCCCCACTTTTTCATGATACCGGTGTCTGCGGACTATATCTGAATGTGTGAGGATAGGCCGTTGTCATCTTCATCTTCTCTGAGAAATGATTACGTTAGGCGCATCTCCTTTTAGTAAACCAAGTCTTTTCACTACTTGATCTTAGGTGGGATGGCGAGTGTTGTCCCAAAGGAGTCTGGAATTGCTTTTGTGTAAAGCGAAGGCCAGAGTTGGTAAGTGCAACTCGGATGGTTGTATAAACGCCATTACATCATTCAAAGACAAAGGGTACTCTAAATGCGCCATTTATTGATTCATCGGCAATTTGCCAATTACAATGTTCATCGGCGATTCTTCATCGTCAAGATTGATTACAAGGGTACAATGTCTTTTAAAACAAAACCACCACTATAATCAAGCCCGCTTGAATCGGCTTCTTCCGCGTGTCCAGTGCCTTGGGCGATGATTGATTTAGGACTCATTCAGAAGTAGAGAATCGGTAAAATAATTCTCCACCCCTTAAGCGGTTGTTTGTCGCGACCGCCGTCTTGACCTCATTATTAGTGTCTACATATTTGAGACAACGATGAAGAGTAGATGGGACTATAGCGTTACCGTGGATCAGGTCGACCCAATAATAAGTTATAGGAAGTCTGCGTCAATCACATAGCGGTGACTTGGACTTTAAATCCCCATTTGGCACTTTATCAGGATCTTACTGGCAGTAGAGACGTGGTGTTAAACCCATAGATCATTGTGCTGTTGATGCCGACTTCTTGGCGAGGGATTCAATTGATACATGAGTCGCGGGGGCATAATGCTCATAAGGAACCGGATCGACTTGGATCCGGTTAACTTCACTAGACCAATATACGGTGAAGTATAGCGGCCGTCGTGCTTGGAATCTCTCGTGCATATCCTCCTTTGTAAAATATCTGAGGAAGTGTTTGGTTGCCAAGTTGCATTGTTGTGTAGATTCTTAGGAATGTGATCACGAGTGAGAAACACTTGAGTCGGCCGAGCTTCTTGTAGAGCTTCGGGTTTCCTTTGACAATCGAACAGCTTCGTGAGAGTTATCTGGCCGGGATGTTGTTAATGGCCCGGGCCATGGCGTCGAAGCGGTATGGAGACCGATGTTCCCGGTCTATCCCTCCTGTCAGGCGATTGAATGCGGAATTTGCCGGAGTTGAGCTTCTGAGAACGGAAATTTGTTTCTCCTTTGCTTAATTTCTTTCTTTCTGCTGCAGTGAGAGAATTAGAGTGGTCACCCAGCTCGGCGGTGTCTTAGCGTTTGGATTTGGAGCCTCCGGATATTTGTAGCCATATTAAGTGTCGCTCCTAGTAGCGAAGACCGATCTCCTCTTCGGTTGGAAGGTGGCTACTTTTCATCATTCTTCTCTGGAATTCTTTGAGCGACATGGCATAGCTTGCCTTTTCCCTTGGACTTCTTTATGGTAGGATGTAGACCATGATCGTCTTCCGGCAAAGTCGGGGTGGACCCAAAGGATTTCTCCGTTTCGTGGGTAATGCGCGTGCAGCCCCTTCTTCGCGTTGCGGTGAGGATCTTCATTCACCATCTTCATTCCTACCTTCTGGCTGGCGTCGGTTGGAACCAATCGAAGAGACTGATCCGAAGCTTATAGAGGCGCATTTGCTCCACCTTCTTCTCTTTAGAGGGTTTTGGAGTAATGACTCCAACATCGATCAAGGCTGAATCTTGTCCTTGAGATGGTAGCGAACTTTGTAGGGTGATGTACATACGTGGTAACCATGATGCCAGGATCTGTAACCTTGTTTACCTCCTCTTGGTTTACAATTGGGGGCAAGCTGGATTTTGTTATTTTCGAAGGTATTTGAAGATGCGGAACTTCCTCGTCCTTGAGCGAGTAAGTCTTGAAACCTCGAACCGGATGGTTTCGATTCGAGTTTGTTGGCGCCATTGAGGCTGCGATTGCGTGGTGCCGCGTTGTTTGCTTCTTTGTTGTGGTTGCGATTGAGCGTTTGATTAAGCGTCTGAGACTTTGCTTGCGCTTTACCTTTGCCACGGGGACAAAGTTACGCTTGTGAGCATCCACCATAGGTGACCCCTCTCAGCTTTCTTCCTCCTCGAGATCGCTCGGCTTGCTCTCCACGTATCCTTAAATCTTTCGGGTCTCGGGCCGGTCGCGGTTCCATTGCTTCCAACCGTCCAATGGCGGGTTGCTATGACAAGTTTGGAGAATGAACTTCTCGTTATGGTCTCGGCAATTCATTGCCTTATTTACGAACCTCTTGGCGAAGTTATCCTTGTTCCCGTCTTTACGTTTCGTCCAACAAAGAACCGATGGATACCTGCGTCATCGTCAAAGAAATTGGTGAGAAACATGGCCTCCATATCATCCCGGCTATTAGCGCTCCCACGGTTTGAGGCGGTGGTACGATCGAAGCTGACTCCACGAAGGGTGCCAGCGAATGGCCAGAACCATCAAGGGCGTTCGGAGATAACACCTAGATGAGACTTGAAGTAGATCAAGTCTTTGAGTGGGCGATCCCTTTAGTCAAGCGGTGTAAAGTTGATGAGGTTGAATTTTGTGGGATCACGAGTTGATTCCCACTCCCTTGAGTAAGGACATGGTATGCCGTCTTCTTTACCTCTTGGCGGAAATCAAAGTATTGATTTTGCTCTCGAGGTCTTTATTTTCTCATTTTCCCCTCGTCTCCGTTCGGGTAAACTTGGGGAGGAATGGCGGTGTTATCGCTAAGCGTTTTTTTGGACACGATCACCTGCGTTTTGGCCTCCTTCCCTGTCGATGTCGCTATCTGTTAGTTGACATTATTGCGGCGACTTGGCTCGCCTTGGCGGTTTATTATCGCTGGATGCATTGGTCATGCATTGCTCTCATCTGGCTGCATGGCGGTTCCATTCAAGCTTAAAGTTATCCTTTTGCTTGGTTAGGGCCTCTTCAAGCATCACGGGACACTTGATCGCCTTGATCATGAGCAGCCTGCGCAAGGTTGTCCTATCTTTGGAAATTGTATTATCGGAAGCCATTGCGGGGGCCGACATCCAGAACTTCATCATCGAGGGTAATCATACGCATCTTGCGATAATTGGGTCGTCCTAACGGTCCGGACCCATGTCGAGTCATTCGTTCGCGATGCCGGGAGCGACGCGTGGCGGCGTCCCTCTGGCGGTCATATTGATGGTAACACTTCGGCAATTCATCACGAGGTGTCCACCTTTTCTTCTGAATCGTCTTGACTTGGGTCGGGGCATTCGTGCGAGCCTATCAAAGACCGGCCTTTTCAGTCGTTTTAGTGCGGTTGCACTCAGATATGCTTGCCTTGATCGGTTTGAGCACAAAAGGCATGTTTGATTACAGGCGTTCCTCTTCGGGTTTACTTGTACCCCGGCCGCGATGGTACAACTTCGTCGGTATGAATCTGGAACAACCTATCGTGTGTTGGCCGACTTCTCGGTATAGCGTTGTCATCGTCGGATAAGGCGTCTCCTTACGAACAAATAGGCCTTTCATAAGTCACCGCGCGACCTGCGCCAGCGGTGTGAATCTTCGGCGGGCTCGGACTTCGATTTGAAGCCGTCGCGGCAGTGCGGGTTTCTTCTTATCTTTGTGGAGTGCGACCCCGTATTAGGAGTGACCGCGATTCCTTCAACGGACCTAAGCGATCCTTGGCGGTAAGCACAGTGATGGCGAGATTAGCCGGGGAAGTTGAATCTGAGGCGTCGGAGGTGACTTTGGTGTCAGCGCCACTTTTCTTTGAGGTGCTCACAATTTACGATTTGAGCGGGCGAGGATTGGCTTTGTTGGCGACTGGAAGCGGATGTTGGGTTACGTCGAAGTTGAAGCCTCGGCGGACTTGGGCTTCAAGCTAGGCGATTTGTCGGCGACTTCTTGGCGCCTCCCTCTTCAACTTCGCGGGCTTGTTGCACAGCGCGTGCTAGCGCGAGGCCTTGGCGCTTCGGATCACGTTCTGGCGTGGAGCGATTCCGTTGGCTTCGGACCCATTCATTAATCGCCGGCTGTAGGAATGCGGCTCACGATCTCGAACTTCAACCTACGAGTCAACTTGGATCTTAGATCCGCCTCATAGCGGACCCCATCCGTTGATTCTTTTGCACAGGCTAATTGTTTAGCCGGGTGGCGTCGCCTCGGCGGGCTCTCTTGGAGAGTCCACGGCGCCATTAGCGGAATCGACCCGGGGTTACGAAGGTTTGGCGTTGTTAGGGGAGAACCACCGTTGTCTGCGGATCTTGGCGGGGTGGTGGTGGATTTTCTTGCCTCGCGTCACGAGGCGATCGGGTCTTCCTTGCGGCGGAGACCATCTTGGACTTGCGGGGGAAGCGGATCACGGGCGAGGAGGAAGTATTCTTCATACTTCTTACGTGAACTTCGAACTTCGACCTCCTCGATGGCCGGGATCCGGGATCGCGGTTGCGACACGGCGGCTTCTTTCTTTGGCCGTTGGCTCTAGTGGTCGCCCGGCTTGTTGGCGGGAAAGTTGGTTTGTTATTCATTGCTTTCGTTTGAACTTGTTTACGGCCGTTGGCCTACAACAAAATTTCAAACAAAAGAAAATGCCTTTATTTTAGAGTACAATGGCGAAAATTACAACTCTCTTCCTTTTGTGAACAAACGAGGGATCTCTATTTTCGGGATCACAGCTTGCGTGGGTTCTTTACTGTCTTGGGGACTTTTTGTTAGTCCAGTTGACCAGCGCAATTCCGATCTGGTGTAACCGGGTTACGGAACTGAGGCGTAGAGGCTCGTTCCACGAAGAAGCGAGGCGCTGAGGATCACACTACGAAGGAGAGGATGCGCTGCGCGAGATCACACTCGAAGGAGAGGATGGCCGGCGGGTGAATCTACAAGGAGAAATCCTGGCGCTATCCACGAGATTAAAGGCGAAGCTTAACCTAGAGGGTATCGTAGTTCGACCGAGTTTATTTACCTTCAGCTATAGATCGGCGTCGGCTGGACTTGAGCTCGCCGGTGCTTTCCGAATCGTCGCGTCGTAGATCTCGCTAGGGCTCTTGAGATGCGCCAAAATCCCAAAAAATCTAGCCTTTGAATGAGCAAGACCGCCCTATTTATACAAAAACAAAGGGGGTGTGACCAGCGGGTGGCTCGGCCACGCCGTGAGCCACCTCGCCAACTGGCAGGTGGCTCGGCCATGGTGGCGAGACCACCTACTCCTGGCCGAGGCACCTCGACCAAGTTGGCAGAGGTGGCCTCGACAAGTGGCCGGCCTCTGGGCCTGGCAGTGGCTGGCAAAGTGGCGGGGCCTCCTCGACCACTTGGCTGAGCACCTCCTTAAGTTGGTGGCTGCAAAGAAGTGGGCAGAAACCCTCGGCCACTTGGTAGGAGTCTTGCGTCATGGCTCAGTCGTCTCGTCGTTTCCGTCGACTCTCAGGTCGATTCTTCGTCGATTCTTGGTCTTAGGGCTTAGTTTTGCTCGGTGATGTGCAGCCATTGTGTTGGAGTCGTGTCGATCAACTTTGAGCTCAAGCGGTTGCGTTTGCATCGGCCGGACTAGAATGCGGTTGATTAGTCCGTCGGCGTTTGAGTTTAGCCAACTTCGCCTCGTTGAGCATCGTCGTCGGGTTTTCTCCACGGCGTCGTTCGGCTGGCACCGTGCGTGCCGTCGGCTCACTTCATGGGTTCGTCGGCTGCTTTCTGGCGTTTTTGCGGCGTAATCCGCGTCGGCGGCGTTACGAATTAGCCGTCCGGATGGATCGTCGGTTATCAACCCGTTCACGAATCTTGTTGAGTCTTGATAAGCAATTTTAAGCCTACAATTTTATGGGGTCAATGTGGATACCTTTGTTGGTAACAAGAATCAGAGAATTCTTTTGGACATTAGAGGAAAGACTTGGTGGGGTTCATCTTTAATTGATGAGTCATGAAGTCGAATACAGTCCTCAAGTCACGGATATGGTCATCTTTGTCACGACTTTTCACAACCAAGTCATCGGCGTAACATTCGGCCGTCTTAGAAGATGATCACGAAGATCTTTGTCATTCTTGGCGGTAAGTGGCGCCGGCATTCTTCGATCCAAATGGCATGACTATGTAGAAGATGCACAGAGGAGTTCTGAGCCGTGTGCTGCGTCATCGGATGCATCTTGATTTGGTTGTAACCCAGAACCCATCCATGAAGGACATTAGCTCAAATCCACATGTATTATCGGCGATCACCGGTGGTGGAAGTGGGAAGTCATCTTTTGGGCATGCGGCATTGGATCTCGTAGTGGACCACGATTACGATCGTCCGTTCTTTTTAGCCGGAGCGATATTAGCCACCAATCCGGATGTTGAACCTCGGGATGAAACCAGGCTATGAGCTTCTTTACTTCATAACAATTGCCTCCATAATCGTGGATGAAACCGTCTGTTCTTTGTTTGGCGGGTTTGGCATCCACTTTAATGTCGGTGATTGCATTGCCACATTGAGGTCGAGCACGGCATGTCCTCGTAGCTCGGTGAAAATCGATATACTCGACAAAAGCGATCAACCTTTTCTTTTCCTCGGGGAAGGCGTTGCTAATATTTATAAGTTTAGGGTGTGCTTCATTACCCATGTTGATCTGGACTACCTCGTCTTGATCGGGCTCCCTCTGCTCAAGCCGGTCCCATCGCATGTTGGGTGATGGACCCATGGGTCTTCCATGTTGGCAATTCTTCATCTTCTTCGGTATAGTGGGGTCCCTTTGTAGCCATGTTGGACATCAACCCACTGAACATCTTGCCGATCTTGTGTCGAGTCGAGCGAGAATCGGATGAGTACTCATCATCTAGGTTGGGTGGTTGGTTATTGATGATGACAACACTCTCATCTTCGAAGTGGATCGTATCCCAATCCTTTTGAATCGTAATAATTATCGGGTTCCTTCGGTACATATCACGACCTTGGGTGGAATGGAGATCCAGCCCAAAATAAAGTCCTTCTCGGCCTTAAAGTCGTACCCCACTTCTTCATGAGGTCTTGCTTGCTGGGGCATATCTGGAAAGATGAAGTTTGGTTTATCTTCGCCGGAACGTCTAGGAAGTAGTTGGGCGTGGAGTCAACTCCCCTCTGCTTGTAGACTAAGTCTTTCTTGCGGCCTCCCTTCCGCCGGACGAAAGTCGTCTTGGATGAAGTCTCGAAGGTGCTTATTACCACGGGATGGCCGAGGCATATGCAATTCGGGATCATTATACAACTTTTTCATTACATCATTCAAACACAGCGAGTACTCTAAATCATCTTTTATTTCTTCGGCAAACGCGAATTACAACTTTCATCGGAAGATCCTCTTCGTCAAGATTGACTACTAAGGGTACAATGTCATTCAAAACAAAACCACCTTTATAGTCAAGCGGCTTGATATCGGCGTCCTCACATCTGTCGTGCCATGGGCGATGATTGATGTCGGACTCATTACGAAAGGAGAGTCGATGAAATAATTCTCGGTCCTTTAAGCGGTTGTTTGTCGCGACCACCGTCTTAACCTGCGTTATTAGTGTCGACATATTTGAACCGATGGAGGTAGAGGGACTATAACATGGTTATGGATCAAGGCGACCCAACAACAAGTTATAGGAAGTCTGCGTTAATGGCGTAGCGGTGACTTGGACTTTAAGTCCCCATCGACATAATCGCGGATTTTACCAAGTGGTGAGACCAGCGGTGTTAAATCCGTATATCCGATGCCGGTCGGCGAAGCGAGCTGCGGGGAATCCCGGGCTATACATCGAGCAAAGGCATGATGCTCTGCGGAACCGGATCAACTTGGATCGGTTGACTTATTGGAACCAATGTACCACAATGAAGTAGAAGCGGCTGTCATGCCCGGCGTCTTATATCCTCTTTAGAAGCGTGATGCGGGGAATATGCTTGGAGGCCACATTGCATTCGGTGATTTCGACTCCTCACGGACTTGATTTAATGTGGGTTAGGAAGACCTCATGCATAGCGCTTAGCAACCAGCGGGTTTCCTTGGACAACCTCAATAGCTTGTATAAAGTTATTCTTGCGGGATGTTGGCCAATTGTGCCATCACATCGGCGGTAGGGAGCTTGTGTTCCCGGTCTATCCCTTCAATCAGGCGATTAAGCGGGGCTGCCGGTTGCACCTCGGGATTTGCGAGTTGTTTCCCCGCCGTTACGGTGGCGTCCTCCTTAGAATTGGCGAGGAACGTGGGAATTGTTACTACCCAAGCTCCGTTAGCGTTTTAGCATTAAGGTTGGAGTCATCGGGGTATTTGTAAGCATACTCCGCCCTCACGGTGACAAAGGCTTCTGTTCCTCCTCAGACAAAGAACCGCGTAGGAATTTGCTGTAGATGCGTCGAGTAGAACGCTGAGTAGCATTGCAAGATTTGCCCTTTCCCTTGGACTTCTTTTTAGGCGAAGGCGTGTAGCCCATTGATCGTCTTTAAGTAAGTCGGGTGGACCCATAGGAGTTCACCATTTGGGGCGTGTGTGCGGCACTAACCCCTTCTCATTTGTGGGGATCGTAATTCACCGTCTTCATTCCCACGACCACGGTTTAGCGGGAACCGGGTTGTAGACGTCCCAAAGCTTATGGACGTCGCGTTTGCGCCCACTTGCTTTCCCTTATTTGGTTTTGGGGTGATCACCCCCACTTCAATCAAAGCTTGGATCTTGTCCTTCAGCTGGTAGCATGACTTGGTCGGGTGGTGTATCGCCCTATGATAGGCGCAGTACTTGGGGTCCGTCGTCCTTTGAGCTTCCTCTGGTTGTGATCGGTGGCGGTTGGATCTTGTTGTTGTCTAGCAAGTACTTAAAGATCGAGGCACCTCTTAGTCCACTGAAAAATCGTCTTAGAAACACGGTGGATGCCCTCGGTTTGGGGTTATTCTTTCGCGATGGGGTCCTTCTTTCTTCTTTATTCTTTATTGTGGTCTGCGGTGGAAAGTTTGATCGCATCAACATTCTTCATTGGCGCCTTCCCCTTGTTAGGGGACAAAATTTTGGTTCGTGGGTTTGGCGCTGCTTGACCTTCGCCTTCTCCCTTTTGAGAAGCGCTCGGCCTCTTCCCCTCGGACTTTCAAGTCTTTCCGGGTTCTAGGCGGTGCGGTGCCCATCGCCGCGATCCGTCCGGTGAGAGGTTATCTTTGGAGTCTTGAGGATGAATTCCTCGTGATTGGGTCACGGCAGTTCATACGCCTTGTTCTTGGAACCGTTTGACAAAATTATCCGGTTTCTCCATCCTTACGCTTCCGTCCCATGCGCAGTGAAACCTCGTAGCGTCATCGAAGAAGTTAGCCCGGGAACATAGATTCCATGTCTTCCGGTATTGATCTTTGCCGGCTTTGAGCGGCGGTACCAATGTCGAGCGCTCGCGGGAGTGTAGGCGAATGACCGAGAACCATCAAGGGCTCGTTAGGAGATGACTCTAAATGGCTCTTGAAGTAGATAAGATGTTGAGTGGGGACCCTCTCCATCGAGCAGCGTGGTTTATTAAATTAAACTTGGGATAGAGGATTGACTCCCACTCTCGGGTAAGAACGCGGAATCCCGTCTTCTTCACTTCTTGGCGAGATGGCGAGTTGACCTTGCTCTCGGATCCTTGATCTTGTCATTTTCCCTTGCATTTTGTCGGTGATTTTGAGGTAGGACCATGGTGTCATCATCGGCGTTACGCTCATCGGTGTTAAGGTCTTGCTCTTCATCCGTGTAAGCTCCAGATCAAATTGGCGTTGTTCGGACGGCTGCCCTCACCACAGCGATTAATCATCGGCTTGCATCTGCCGGTCATGCATTTCTCTCATCTGGCGCATGGCCATGTCCATCTCGAGTTTGAAGTTGTCTTTCTATTTTGCCAAGGCTTCTTCAAGTAGCTTGGCCACCTCGTTGCACTAATCATGAGTGCTTCCGCGGTATGACCTTCACTAGAGGCGGTGTCATCGGATGCCATTGCCGGCCGATCATCCAGATGCTTCATCTTAGAAGGTACTCTTCGTTCGGTGTGCCTTGAAGGGATCCCCGTTGCGGTCGTGATAGTTAGGCGATGCGATAGTCAGGCCGCTAGCCAGTCACCGTTGGGAGGGCTCTGCGGAATGCCGGCGTGGTTGCCTTGTTGGTCATATTGATGGTGACCTCAAGCGGCTCATCCTTGCCTTGACGAGTGCATGTCTTCTTGGAATGCCTTGGCCAGAGGTCTTGGCGATTCGTTGGTGCTCGATCTTTGGAAGGGGATTTTATGGCGGCATTTACACTCAGAAACGCGAGGTTTAGTACAAATGCAAGAGGATGCGGTTTACGGAGAACTGTCTGAGACTTCTTCCTACGGCCGCGATGAGTACAACTCGGCGATGCGGGAGCAACCTACCGTCGCGACGACACAATCTCTGGGTATAACGTCATCATCGGATAGCGGCGTCTCCATCGAGGTTGGGTTGGCGTCCGCGAAGTCTTTGAAAGTTACGTATGCGCGCACTTTTGGAGTGCGTCTCGAGCTTTTGGACCTCGTCAAGTAAACGGTTGGTGGATTCTCGGTGGCTTCCGTCGTAGGCGAGAGCTATCCCGACATTGCGAGTTGTCACGGATCTCTTCAACAAGCTGCGGGGAGTTGACCTTTCACCTTGATCCAAGCGAGCGGGACCTGGCGTTGAAACTTGAACCCTTATCGGAAGGGGTGTGGTGTTGGTAGAGTCTTTGTGGAAGCGTCGGTACGCATCGAGGAAAAAGCTCTGATGCAGGGAGTTTCGACTTTTACAGTGACTTCTTGGTCACCTCTGCTCCTTTAAATTTGTTGAGTAGCTGAACCAGCTGCCGATGCTGCAGCGTCGTAGAACCGCGGCGTTTTGGATCCGCCCAGGGTGGAGTCTCGCAGCGGATCCATTCTTGATCGGCGGTTTAGAGGAGTTACTACCTATCTTAGTCTTACGGGGCTCGTGCCCGTCGGAACATCGGATCAGGCTTGTATCGGACAGCGATCCATGGATTCTAACTGCTGCGTATTGCAGCATAAGGCGTTGTCGGCAGCCGTTGGCCTCTCTTTGAGAGTCACATCACCTTGGCGGGCTTCTCCTCATTGGTAGGAGGAGGAGATCGAATCTGGCCTTTGGATGGCGGGGTTATTGCGTCATTGTTGTTGGCGGCGGCGAGGGCGTCGGCTTGGTCGGTGGCGCCTTGTGAGTCCTCCTTGCGTGAGGAGGGCTTCGCCGCTAGCGAGAAAAGGTTGGATGAGGCGGAGATAGGCCTCAAATTTCTCTGGTGGTCGTTACTCGACCTCTTCGATCCAAGGATCGGAATGCGTAGGCTGCGGCTGCGATCTCGGATGCAACCGGTGGCTCCCATTTGTGTTGCCGGCTTGTTCTCGGGAAAAGTCACTATCTTTTCATTGGTGAAATCATTCTACCTTGATGGGATTACAAATGAGTTTGAATAAAATGCAGCCTTTTTATAAGGCTTTTACAATGAAAAATGATAAAATTACAACTTTCCTCCTTGTGAACAAGCGGGATCCGTTTATGGGATCACCAACTGCGATGGGATTCTTTGCTGTCTTGGGGATGTATTAGTGGACCGCGTAGCGATTCCTTTCCCAATTGTTGATCGAGCGAGATGCGGATGCGGATCTAGATCTAAAATCCCTCCTTTTGCGTGGGAATTCTTAGATCGATCGGATCGAGATCTAAGCGAATCTGAGATTAATTAGCCAAGGAATTAATCAGCGTAGTGAGCGAATCGACGGCGAACTTCGTTACTCTTCTTCGGATCAAGGCCAAGCTTGATCCAAGGATGGTTGTTGTTGTAGATGCGGATCGAAAACTTTGGATCTTGAATCATAAATCTCCCCGTGCAAGTCTAGATCTTGATCTCCTCTCTCTTGGAAATTCTCTAACCAGAGGCACACACAGAGTTGGCTATCTCTCTGTTTTTATCTGCTGCCTCTCAAAATGAAACCCTAGCGAGTCACTTTTATAGGTCGTGGCGGATCACGGCTGGCGGGCAGCAGCCCATTGACCTTGGTGTCTCGCCGGTAGAGACACCTCACGGAGTCGTCTCGCTTAGGCGGGACACCTCTGGAAATGTCTTCGGGCGAGACACCTCAAATGTCTCGGTGGCGAGACACCTATGGAAGTGTCCTTCGGGCGAGACACTCAAATATCTGCAAAGCGAACACCTAAATCTCGCTGGGGACACCTCTGATGTCTCGGCCGGAGGCGCCCTCGAGTGTCTCGCTTCGGGCGAGGCGCCTCTGAATGTCGGTTTTGGCGGCGTTCGTGCTTCTCTCTGGCGGTTTCAGAGCTTAATTTGAGGCTTCAAAGTTGGGTTTATCCCTTCACTTTCGCACTCATGGCATCCCGGTTCACCAGGTTAGGAATCGGTGGCGGCTTCGAGAGGAGAACTCTTTTCAAAAATTTAGGCGCCTCCGGACCATAAAGGGCAGCTGCCCCATGACCCCCATATTAGCCGGCTGGCGGGGCCGCTTCTGCGTGGGAAGCGTCTTGAGGAGGCGTTTGCGTTGCGTTCACTTGTTGTGTCGTCAGCGGTTTGCCATTCACTTCATCGGATGACGCGATTATTCGTCATCGCGAGCTACGTTCGAGGACTTATAGGCAATTTTCAGCGCCTACGGTACCCTGTTATGTGACCGGGAAAGATAAGCCGTTTGGGTTTTGAATTTGGGGCATTCATCGCAACACTTAAATACTTTGGAGAATTTTTTCGGTTTGAAACTATATTACAATAAAGTGCAAGGTCGAGTATAGAGCATTTAAGTGCAATTAAGCCTATTATTCATGTCATGGCATTGCATGATTTTTACATAATTGTTTGATTTCTCTACCAATACCTCTTCGTTAAGTCCAGGGTGCATCTTCAGCATCTTGTACAGCCAAATGATTTGATGAAAAGCTGAAGCGTTTGCCTTTCAAAGGCCTGACCCACCTACCTTGACGTATGGGTATATTGGCAATCAAAGCCCAATAAGCAAAGGGATGGGCATGGACTGGGACCACACAAAGTAAATGAATATTGGACTCAGAATATTCTGGCTTCAGCACAACTAAGGCCCGTTCTCCCTACTAGGGGTGAGCATAGATCAGTGCAAACCGATCGACCGATTAAAGTTAGGTGGTTCAGTTTTTAAAGAAGACCAGTGCGGTTCGGTTCTAGAAATGATCGAACCGACCACTTTCATAATACTCACAGTTTTTCTAGGTGAAAAGTAAACTTCTAACTATTATTTTTATGTATCTTTATTGATAAGATTCAAATTTGGTTTGTAAAACTAGTTGATTTGATGAGTTTTCTCAATTTAGGATACAAGATGAGTAAGAGGTATGAGGGAAGAGAGTTGTATTTTAGTTAAAATTACTTTAACTTGACATGTCTAGACTCAAATTGAACGGTTGATGAGGCCCGATTTGAATTGGTTTGGCTTGATACTAAATCGGTTTGGTTCAGTTTAGTCTTTAAAAATAAGTCAAAACCGACCGAATTGACTATTTGCTCCTCCTACTCTCTCCATGGCCTAACTTAATGGCCTTAGATTATTAATGAAAAAAGGATAAATAATAACAATAAGCATTTCTAAAGTAAAATAGCTACGCTGAGTGTGCCCTCCAGCTTGCTTCACTTTAGGGAGTTATATATATATATTTTTGGCAAATTGAGAATACGTTATTGGTTTGCCAAAAATAAGTTAGTACGAAAATAGAAAGGTAAATATGAGGTGAAAAACCATTTTATTATTTGTTTATTTGAAATTAGATCACATTGAAAACCACTCCCTCATCTCTTTGGGGAGTTAGAAATAGTTTTCCTTGAGCTAATTACCGGTGGCGTAGTGTAGTTGGTGTCTTGCTAGTAATGAAAACACATACAACAAATGAGCCATCCATGAGAATGAATCTGCTCTTATAGGTTAAAAATAATAAATAAAATAAACATAGAAAGGGGCTTGAAGAAAATTTTCATTCCATTAATGGGTAAAATCCATGGCGAGATTCTATTAGCATGATGACATAATTAATGAAATGAAGTTAAGGAGGTTTTGTGAAAACAAACCTTATTTGTGAAAAGAGAATATTGTAATAAGTAATCATTATTATTGTTCGTGGTGGTAGCTTCTGTGAAGCCTAACATCCGTAATTGGGTCGACGCCACATCGGCTTCTTTTCATAAGGTTAGAGTCGCTCTGCAAGAAAGAAGTGGGTTTATGACACATTCCCAGTTTTGGAGGTTCAAGAAAATTGGAAATAAGGTTTTAAAGAAATGATCTAGAATACGCTCGGCTTCTCAATTGGGTCTTCTTCTTCTTCTTCTTCTCTCTCTCTCTCTCTCTTAATTTCGAGGTATGTTTTCTTCTTTTTCTCCATTTGCTTTGTGTTTGTTTCTTTGAAATTAGAATTTGGGTGTCATTTCTTTTATTACAATGTGATTAGAGATTAAACTTTGTCGTAAGATTTGAACTTTACAATGCTAAAGTTCATTACTTTCTTTAGTTTAGGGTTTCAGTGATTTACGCTTCTTTGATCTCTGCGTTCCTCTGCTTTGCTCATCGTCTCACGGGTATGTTTTCTATTTGGGGTTTTACGCTTAATGTGATTAAAGATGAAAGTTTGTTCTTAAGATTTGAACTTTAAAAGACTAGCTTACTTATTTTTCTTTCGGTTAGGGTTTCCTTATGATTTCTACTTCTGATCTCTCTTGGATTCCTCCTTTGCTCATCATCCCTAAGTTTTCTGCCTAATCTTAATTGGGTCTTATCTTTACGATTTGCCAAAAATAAGTTAGTGGCGAAAATAGAAAGGTTAAGATGAGGTAAAAAACCATTTTATTATTTGTTTATTTGAAATCGGATCATGTTTAAAACCACTCCCTCATCTCTGGGAAGCTAGAAATAGTTTTCCTTGTGAGCTAACTACCGCGACATATTGTAGTTGGAGTCTTGCTAGTAATGTAAACACATACAACAAATCGAGCCATCTACGAGAATGAATCCGTTCTTATAGGTTAAAAATAATAAATAAAATAAGCGTAGAAGGGGCTTGGAAGCAATTTTCCATTCCATTAATGGGTAAAATCCATGGCGAGATTCTATTAGCATGATGATATAATTAATGAAGTGAAGTTAAGGGGAGGTTTTGTGAAAACAAACCTTATTTGAGAAAAAAGAGAATATTGTAATAAGTAATCATTATTATTGTTCAGCGGGTAGCCATGAAGCCTAACATCCGGTGGGCGGGATGATGCCACATCGGCTTCTTTTCATGAGGTTAGAGTCAGCTCTCGAGCTCTGCAAGAAGAAGAGGAGAGTGGGCCCCCACTTTATGACACATTCCCCCCTGTTTCGGAGGTTCAAGAAAATTGGCGGAAATAAGGTTTTAAAAGAAGAGAAACGATCTAAATTCTCTGCGGCTTCTTAATTGGGTCTTCTTCTTCTTCTCTCTCTCTCTCTTAATTTCGAGGTACATTTTATTCTTTGTCTCCATTTGCTTTGTGTTTGTTTCTCTGAAATTAGAATTTGGGTGTCATTTCTTTTATTGCAATGTGATTAGAGATTAAACTTTGTCGATAAGATTTGAACTTTACAAGGTTAAAGTTATGTACTTTCTTTCCATTTAGGATTTCAGAGTGATTTACGCTGGCGATCTCTGCGTTCCTCTGCTTTGCTCATCGTCTCTAAGTATGTTTTCTATTTGGGGTTTTACGCTTAATGTGATTAAAAATGAAAGTTTGTTCTCAAGATTTAAACTTTAAAAGACTAGCTTACTTATTTTTCTTTCCAGTTAGGGTTTCCGTGTGATTTCTGCTTCCTGATCCCTCTTGGATTCCTCTGCTTTGCTCATTATCTCTAAGTTTTATTGCCTAATCTTAATTGGGTCTTATCTTCTTGGTTTGCCAAAAATAAGTTAGTGGCAAAATAGAAAGGTAAAGGTGAGGTGGAAAAACCATTTTATTAGTTGTTTATTTGAAATCGGATCATGTTTAAAACCACTCCCTCATCTCTGGGGGTAGAAATAGTTTCCCTTGAGAGCTAATTACAAGCGGTATTGTAGTTGGTGTCTTGCTAGTAATGGAAACACATACAACAAATCGAGCCATCAGTAGAATGAATCCGTTCTTATAGGTTAAACATAATAAATAAAATAAACATAGAAAGGGGCTTGGAAGCAATTTTCCATTCCATTAATGGGTAAAATCCTGGCGAGATTCTATTAGCATGATGATATAATTAATGAAGTGAAGTTAAGGACTTAAGGGGAGGTTTTAAAACAAACCTTATTTGTGAGAAAGAAAGAGAATATTGTAATAAGTAATCATTATTATTGTTCAGCGGTAGTAGCTGTGACTTAGCATCCGATTAGCTAGGGCGGCCACATCGGCTTCTTTTCATAAGGTTAGAGTCGCTCGAGAGCTCTGCAAAAGAAGGGGAGAGTGGGCCCCACTTTATGACACATTCCCCTATTTGGAGGTTCAAGAAAATTGGCGGAAATAAGGTTTTAAAAGAAGAGAAATGATCTAAATTAGCTGCGGCTTCTCAATTGGGTCTTCTTCTTCTCTCTCTCTCTTGTTTCGAGGTATATTTTCTTCTTTGTCTCCATTTGCTTTGTGTTTGTTTCTTTGAAATTAGAATTTGGGTGTCATTTCTTTTATTGCAATGTGATTAGAGATTAAACTTTCTTGGTCAGGTTTGAACTTTACAAGGCCAAAGTTCGTACTTTGTTTCCATTTAGGGTTTCCGTGATTTACGCTTCGATCTCTCTGCGTTCCTCTGCTTTGCTCATCGTCTCTAGGTATGTTTTCTATTTGGGGGGTTTCTGCTTAATGTGATTAAAAATGAAAGTTTGTTCTCAAGATTTAAACTTTAAAAGACTAGCTTACTTATTTTTCTTTCCAGTTAGGGTTTCCGTGTGATTTCTGCTTCCTGATCTCTCTTGGATTCCTCTACTCTGCTCATTATCTCTAAGTTTTGCTGCCTAACTTAATTGGGTCTTATCTTCTTCCCCACCCACCAACCACCCTCTCTCTGGTTTATGAAATTAAGACTTGAGTGCCATTTCTTTTCTGCAATGTGGTTAAAGAAAAATTCCTACTTTTAGCTTTGAGATGCTAGCTCGTATCTAACAAAATTTAGGGTTTCTGATTGATCTATATCATGCGAATTACCACAGAATGAAGGGATTTTGATGTGGATAACAGGGTTTGTCACTAAGTGCAGCGTTGTGTTTGTTAATGGTGGAGAACTTGAAGACTATTCTCACCCCGACATTATGTTTTTAAGCACTAAACGCTCCACGTGTACTTAGTAATAATTATATTGTGACTATGACTTGGATTTTCTTTGTAATCATGGTTATTTCTCAGGCAATCTTGTTTGTGATGGATTTTGTCGCAATGGGCCATGCAGCTAGGAGTTTTTAGGATATTTCTGGATTTCGATGCTGTAGAATGATCAATAGTCACTGATTGGGTGACCATTTCAGAGTAACGCACTTCATTCGGTAGATAGATAGGTTACGATGAGATCAGATATTAGAAAAGTTCAGGGTAAGATTAGAGTTTCATCCATTCTGTCGAGTCGAGCATCTATCTATTTATGTCTTCAATCAAAAGTGAACAGAGAATTTCTTGTTTAGAGTCTCATACGATCTTAAATCCTGAAATATATACGTTTGCACCCAACTTTATTGCTTCAACAGTTTATTTGATAATTCTACTATCTACATTAGCAAATCAAAGTGACTCCATCAAACGAGACCTTATCTCGATCTGTTATGTCTTAGAACAAAATGCACCACATATGAAAACCTCATCTATCTTTGGCAGCGCTAATGTTTTATCCCATAAGTATTCATTGTCAACATGTCAATGAATTCCAAATGCATGCATTGCGCTTTTTGTGGGAGGCAATTTTGGTTTCTTTTTCTGTACTTTGATCATAAATGTAGATGCACTTTCTATGTCCTTTCTCTCTATGAATTGTGTGTTGTTTTCATTTCTGCAATTGTAAAGTCGAAAAAGTTTTGTTTGATTGACTTTGAGATTACAATCACACTCTCGATTCTGAGAGGAAGAGGAGGTTGATTTGACTCCTCTTTTGTATGGGTTCTTGGTGGCCGAAGGCTTCACTCAATGCTCCGTAGAGATCCAGCTTTAGTTGGCGTCGGCACAAGGTTGTTGATGCTTGATGAGGAACTCAATCTCTCCCTCTGGCGCAAGTCTTTGGGTTTTCAAAAGTTCAAAAGTCCCCTCTAATAGGCTGCTCCACGGCTATTTATTGGGCCTTAAGCATGTAACCATCATGCTAAAATTGTGGAAGCGTGGGTTAGTGAAGTGGCGATGCCCACCATTTAACCCGTGGTTATCGTGGCTTTAGTGGCCTTTGTGGTGGTTGGCTTTCTTTGTTATGGCGAGCTTGAGCCGTTAAATGGCGAGCTTCGCTCTTCATTGGTTGTTGAAGAGGTTAGTTACTCGAGTGAACCGGTTTGATAGCGAGAGCCGTTAGTGGCGAACCTGGTGGATGCATTTATGCATTTTGGTTGGATAACGAGTTTATTGCGTAGGTGAACCTCGTATGAAATGGTTGGGTTTTAAGATTACTTGCGTTGGCGAATCTCGGTTGAATGTCGAGGCTCACTCGTAGGCGAACCTCGGTTGAATGGCGCGTTCCCTTCTGTATGCGAACCTCGGTTGAATGGCGAGTTCGCTGCTGTGGCGAACCTCGGTGAATGGCGAGGTTCCTGTGCATCTGCGAACCTCGGTTGAATGTCGAGTTCGCTGGCTGTCTGAACCTCGGTTGAATGGCGAGGTTCAGCTGCGTAAGCGAACCGTATAAATGTCGAGGTTCATTCTTTGTGGCGAACCTCGTCTGAAGGAGGCTTAGTTGCTTGGCGAACCTCGTCGACAAGAGGGTTTATTTGCATGGCGGACCTCGTCGAATGGAGAACCGCCAAACTTTGATGTTGGGGCCTCGCCAAACTTTGATCGTAGGCGAGCCTCGTCAAACTTAAGTGTTGTGGAGAATCTCATCATATATTTGTTGAGCTTCGTTTCGTGTGAGCCTCGCGTTCGATTGAACTCCGGCTCCTCGTCGCGAACCTCGTATTCGGTCGAGCCTTGCCTTTTGAGCGAGTCTTGTTTTGAAGTTTATATGGTCGGCCTAAGCTACACCCGGCGAGCCTCGCCTTGAAGCTTTAACAACTAGGGTGCTCGTGACCCTCACCTAGAGGATTTTTGACGTCTACAAGACCCCTTCAAAGTTTTCGGACTTGAATCGGGTTGTGTGGGGTGCGGAATACTTTGAATTTTTCTAATAGCTATTGGCGAACCGCTCCAACCTGCCGGGGAGTTGAGATATGAGGGCAAGGCCACGAACCTCGCCACTCAGGCCCTTGTTTAGTTTCGATTTCTCTTTAAATCCGCATCCACGTGGCAAATTAGGGATTAGACCCTTTCGGTGACTTATCACATCCCGGATCTCCGCCCGGATCTCGCGCCGATGATCCGTGAGAATGCGGTATATCTCTCGTGTCGGTTGGGTTCTTGAGACCCTATATATGGCAATGAAAGTATGAAAGTTCCCCTTTCATCTTCCTCAAGCCACAAATTTAGATCACGAAATCCTCCTTGGCCTTTCGAAGCAATGGCCCCAAAACGCTCTTGGCAAAGGCAAAAGCGTTGGGACTTCGGCTCTGCTCCAGCCGTCGCTTTCCGCGGGTAAAAGGCGTAAAGCATCATCGCCAAAGCATGACTTTTAAGATCTGCAGTAGAGTTAATTTTCACGACTTGATTTTCACTCGGAGATGAGATTGCTCTCCAATCATATCTTTCTAGCTGCGCGATTTTGATGAGGCTTGCCTCATTTGGCTTGATAAACCTCATCGAGGTTCTTGATCTCAGTCCCCATAGGGTCTCTGTTTTGAAACTTCGCTGTTTGGCGAGGTTTGATTACAGATGAAGCTTCGTTTGTGAGTCGTCTTTTGAATGATGAGTCTTGTTTAGCGAGGCTCGTCTTCTTATGGGATGGGTCTCGTTTGGCGGCTCGTTTTACAGGCGAGTCGTTTGAGGCTTCGCTTTCTTTTTGGTGAGTCGTTTGGCGAGATTAGTTTTCTGGAAAATGAGTCGTTTGGCGAGGCTCGTTCTCTTGTTGGATGAGCCTCGTTTGGCGAGGTTCGTTTGTCTGGCGAGTTAGCCAATTGATGGAAGTTAGATCGTTTGGCGAGGTTAAGCTCTTGAGTGAATTTGTCCTTTTGAAGTGGCGATTTGAACCTCGAGACTAACTTTTTCTTCTCTTTTGTGTAGTTGAGCATCCTTCTACCCCCATTCCTCAGCGGGGTTCTTTTGGAGCAAATGGTGCTCAAGAGGCGAACGATTTCCTCTCCCCTCTTGTGAGCGTTCACGCATTTGTGGGCCAGGCGAAGAGGAGTTGAGACTTCTTCGAACCTTCAACATCCACCTTCGGTTGGATTACGGATGCCCCTTTGGAGTCACATGCTTAGGGACCGGATCGCAAAGCTTGTCTTTACGTTTGGAGATGATCTTGAAGATCGGATCTGTTGGACTTGGGTTCGTACAAGTGGCTCAGTGGTAAACTCCGCTACATGTTCTTGCTTGAATGGAGCAGGATTGCTCGCGACCTCCTTAAGAGCCTTCTAATCCTCGGAAGATGGTGGGATCTAACCCTACTCAAGATGGAGTGATGTGTGGCCATTTCTCGGGGGTGGTGCGGTGGACCGCCATGGTCACCATGTAAGGCGGTCTACAACACAGGCTTTTCGAGGAGAGCTTCTGTTGGCGAATCGGTTTGTCGCGACCAACACTTTTAGTGGTCGTGCTTTTCATAAAGCGAGGAGGGCAATTTCACGCCAAATTCAGGACTCTGGTTGGCTCGATGGGGTTCTTCGCAATGGTGGCCTCGCATCAATACATTCTAGAAGAGTATCGTGGCGAATTGGAGATTTGGCCTTAGGGCTCTATCGAACCTCAAGCGGGCTTGAGGAACAATTCTCAGAGTTCTTTGGGATTTTGGAATTGTATAATCGATACTCATACCTTCTTCACTCGGATGGCGAATTGGGGATTGCCTTGCGAGATGGCGAGGTTTAAGGCTACCTCATGGCGGTATCCGTCACGAGTACATCGAGTCCTAAGAGGCGGTTTGGAGAAAGATCACCCCAAGTAGTGGAGACCTATTGGGAAGTGATGTGCCACTATTATATTTGCACATGTAGGCAGTAGTCTTGATAAGAAGGGGAAAAGTTCATCAGTCATAATATTTGGGTCCACTACCTCTTTGAAGAATTTGGATGATAAGGAAGGTATTGTGGTGCCCACAGGTCCTCTTGGTGGATTAAATTGTCACGGCTTGTGCTTGACAACCTTCCACTTTCTTATGTGACTTCCATGAGGCGAGCATGGCTTCGGTGACGTTTGACACTTATATTTATCAGGCGGGAGCCGATTTCTTCAAAGGCGGTGCTAGCGGGCTACCTCATGTTGTGGCTTAAACATATCGTCGTCCTGCGGCTGACTTTCTGCGGCATCGAGGGTGATTTTCCTGCTGTCGCTTAGCACCGCGGCGTCAATATGCACTTCTTCACCATGATTGCGGTATTCATTGCGACTTCGCGGCGTCTTTGCTATGCCTTACGCCATGGTGTTGAGAACAGGGTGGAATTACCATCGCTTATCTTGGCGTGGTTAGTCATGCATTGCCCTACTCTCATGGGTACACCTACGCACATATAGAGGGACAAATTACTCCTTTCATCGAGGTTAGAGAGCGTCGATTGGACCAAACATTACATGGCTTCGGTCTTGGCGCTCTCAGGGACTATAAGAGTTATTCTTTTAATCGGTGCCTCCCTCATTTTCACGGGGTCGACTATGGACAAGCTCTAGTGGATGAACCCGATGCTCGGGGTTATACCACTTTATCGGCTTGGCGCTTCTTATGGCTCATGAGCATCCGTGGGGTATTTCATTTGTTTTAGGTCCTATATGCGTGTGGAGCCTTATCTACCACAATAAGCCGTCCGATCCGGGTATGATCAGCTATGCGTTGGTAATCCAGTTCTCGATTCTGATCCGGCGGTTGTGGCTTAGTCGTGGGAGCGAGGCTTGATGCTGGGCCGTTCTTTGGCGGCAGTGCTCGTTTTCTCTTCATAGCGAGACCCTCAATCGGGGCGGCGTTCAGCGTATTGCAAGTGGCATTGCATGGCAGCGAAATTCGAGCTTCAACATCAACTCTTACGGTACGATTGATTGGGGCGTTATAGGAAGGCCGGACTTCAGCGAGCCGCATTAGGGATGAAGGAGTATTTGCGCAGAGCGGATCTTTGGGCTGCTAAACCCAAGGCGGTGTGGAGCCCTCCGCGATCCGGCCCTCATGGGACCCGGGAGCCATCCGTCAACCCGGCCATGAGACCCGGCGGATATAGATGAGGCTCTAGATGATGCTGGTAGCAACATGCCTTCTTCTGCGGTGTTGAAGCAACGAGGTTGAACACATCGGAGGCACCTAGAGATTTGGCTCCTTTTGGAGAACCATCGAATATATTCGAAGATCCTCTTAAAAGCTCTACCTCGCCCGGCGGTCTGTTGGGCGTGCCCCAAGCCACCCACTTGAGCACGGAGGAAAGCTTTGGTGCCAGCGGATCAAGGATCTAAAGACCGGGGCCCCTCGGTCAGCGTGTAGTCAGCGGGTGAGGAGAGAAGCCTTGATTGAAGGCGCCACCACTGAGCCCCATGCTTGAGGCCCTCGATGTGCCAAGAGTATGCTTGATGATCTTTGAAGAGTCTCCGGTGGCTCTGCTTGTTTAGTCGGGAAGCAGGACCCAGAGCGATCTGACAATCCTGCTGGTGGTTGTGCACGAGACCCAGCTGGCTTTGGCTGTCGCCACCACTCCTTCCATTGATGTCACCGCCCGATCCTCCCGGCTTGCCGGGGCTCAAATCCTTCTGGTGGTACCCCTCTTCTTTTGACTTGTCGAAAGACTACGAGGTATCTATGATTCGTCATAATTTCCTCACCATCCTAAGAGAATCTCTGCTCAAGTGTTGGGCGTGGTGGGGACTTTCTTTGGAATCAAATTGTTTTGGAACCCCTCACGGATGTGATCACGAGGCGACCAGCAGCTGGCTTCTGCTGCCTTAGAACCTATTTGGTAAAGCGAGACCCTTTCAACAAATGGCGAGCAGTGACCGGTCTCTTCATTCTATGATTGAGGATCGTGCCATGCGGCTTAGAAGAATAAGAGATGATACTCAATTTGAGCTCCAACGTCAAGTTTTCGAAAAAGCGAGTATTGATCGACTTTTGAGGCGGCGCGACTCGTATCTTTGAAAAGAAAGGGTTGCTAGCAGAAGGCGTAATCAACTCTGGTTGACTCTGATGCACTCATTCATTGACATTAGTGAAATTGGCGGAGAGAAAGTGGGCTAGCGGTACTCTTGAGAAACATCAAACTCGATAGTGATATGCGGCCGCAGCGGTAGGTGGTGGAAGTTGAATCTAATGATGCGGAAGGGCTAAGCTGCTTTGTGAGCCAAATGCACGTATTTTCGGGCGATCTTCATAAGCGGACGGAGGAGATCAAAGTGCTCCACAAGAAACTATGGTCAAGATTGCTTAGAGATCATGAAACTCTTGGGAACTTGTAATTCATGTACATCTTTAACTACATGATGAATAAAATTCCACTTTTTTGTGTTCACTCAAAATTTTGTTGCGCACTTTGCATTTGCAATCTAGAATTTTAGCAAACTCCCGCTATCAACGGACTTGATATGTCTTTACCGATTCTTGTTTTATTTGGACTAGCCATACTTTTCCCCTCGGTATGATGAGTTTTGAGGAGGTTCTTTTAGGCTTAATGCTAAAATCTCCCTCTATCCTTAGCCGTTCAAAGTTGGATTAAAAGATAAAGGCAAATTGATGGGTCATTAATAGAAATAAAATCATATGAGGATGATCGAATCGTTCATTGACATAAAAGTATAACAATTGTGATCAAAGAGTAATCGAGTTGTTCGTGACATGAGAGTATAACAAGGGATTACAAAGAGAATCATTTAAAGGAATGATCATGTGGGAGTAGTCAAGTCGTTCATTGACATGAGAGTATAGCGACTATGATTGGAATAAAGGTAAATTGCATGGTAGGCTACTACGGGGAATAAGATAGTGTGAAAGTTGTGATCGAATCGTTCGGTGACATAAAAGTATAACGATGCGTGATCAGTAATCAAGTTGTTGATGACATGAAAGTATAACGGCAATGATTATGAACAAAGTCATTCAAGGAAATGACTCGTGGGGTTAGCGAGTCGTTCGATGACATAAGAGTATAGCGACTATAATTGGAATAGGAGCACATGTTATAGTAGGCCACTATTAGGTGAGGGAGTTGATAGGGGTGTATCACTTGGTTAACCACTATCTAACATAAAGTCACTCGAGACAAAGAGCGATATGGAAATGATCAGTGGTTCATTGGCGTAGAAGTATACGGCTGTGATCGAAAACAATCACATTGTTCAATGGTGTGAAAGTATGACCACTGTGATCAACATGAAGACACATCATTCGATAAATCAAAATAAGGTGGCAGTTGTTCCGCGAGAATTGGAACATTGGCTCATCGTTGAGTAAGCCCATAAGGGATGGCGAACATCATTGGTATGAATAACAAGCGTCAGAGGATATTGGCATCACTTGGTAGGCCAAAGGTGGATATCGTAAAGATAAAATATTGACTTGGTAAGTCAATACTTAGAAGATAAGATAATTGACTAGGGTAATATTTCTTGAGAACTTACCATTGATAGGCATCATGATTTTGTCGCCTTCTTGATTGGTTGGTGATGCGGCTCCATTCAGTAGACCGACTCCACTCGAATGGTCCTTCCCATTTTGGTTCGAATTTCCCTTTCTTTTGGAATTCAAAATCATTGGAGTCGGACGTGATGCGAGTCGCCTTCCTTGAAAATCGACCATAGGACTTTCTTGTCGAATGCTTTAGAAATCAAGTGCGGTACAGATATCTTTGTTGAGCACATGAGTCGTTTTCATCGGCATTTCAAGTTCTTCAAAGCGTCGGCGTGATTTTCTTCGATCGTCATTCGGTGTTTAATGCTACTGGTGGTGGAATTTGAATCTCCATCGGTAAAATAGCTTCACAACCATAAACTAAAGCATATGGGGTGGTACGGTTGGTGTCTGGCCGTTGTACGGTAAGCCCACAAGCTTTGTCCCAACTTATCATCCCAATCCTTCCTATTTGAAGAGACCATCTTGGTGAGGATCTTGATGATCGTCTTATTAAAAGCTTCACTTGTCCGTTTACCCAGCGGATAATATAATTGTTGATGCTAAATTAGGATTGAATTTATCCGAAATCAGCGATGGCGTGGTGACAAATTGTGGACCATTGTCGTGGACAATCTGTCTTGGCACACCATATCGGTATATGGCGTGATGTTTGACAAATTTGATCACATCGGTAGTCTTGACCATTCTCAATGGAATAGCCGCCCATTTTGAGAAATAGTCGGTTATCGCCAATATGAAGCAGTGTCCTTTTGAAGAAGGTGGAGATGGGACCAACAATATCCATTCAGCGTTTCAAATGGCGAGGACATGGCGGTAGGATGCAAGTGTTCGGTTGGTTGGTGAAGGTAATTAGCATGTATTTGGCATGCATGGCATCGTTTAAGCGTGAGCCGCGGCATCCCTACCATTGTCGGCCAATAATAACCGAGTCTGGCCGATCCCATAATTTAGGTCGGTTTGGTGTGCTCCACAAACAGTCATGAGCTTCTTTCAAGACTTGCTCTGCTTCCTTAGTTGATAAACATCGAGCGGTAACCCATCATATGCCCTTCTATATAAAGTCGTAGTTGGGAATCATAGTAAAATCTTGATGCTCGTCGGCGAATTGACTCTCTTTCTTTTATGTCTTGGGTAATATCCATGCAAGACATGTCGATGTCGGGAACCGCCAGGTCTCGTGCTTCAAATGACTTAGGTTAGTCTTGACACTTGCATCACATAGCATATTTGGTCGAAATAGTTCCGACTAGACACACTAACCTGTGAGTAGCATTCTCGAGGGGGTAGCGTAAGCTACAGAGATGCCGGTATATCTGCATAAGTATTTTGCAAGCGGGGTACATGATCAATGTAAAAGCTTTCAAAGTTGACTAAAGCTATGGCGGTGCATGATGAGGGATAAGGTCCTCGTGCACGACTTCATACTCTCCTCTTAGTTGCTTAACGATTAGTGTGAATCCCCAAATGCTTCAAGATGTTTCACACCTATATGTTTGGCTATGTCGAGACCAATCAATAGCATTGTACTACCTTTCGTTATTGGTACATGGTTCGATAGCGACACGGCTCGTGGTATCAGCGTGGTTTTGGGGAGATCGGTACTACCACTCGGCTACAACGGGCGTCATGGAGTCGCTCTCGCGGCTCGATCAAAGAACAGCTGCCATACACGTTCCTTAGAGACCAGATTAGCTTCATAAGGTTCATCGGGCATGTCTTGATATAATTCGACTTTCCTTTTAATGGGTGGTTAGCCATAAGATCACACGGCTTGACCCTTCATAAGCCGAGGTTTGAAGTGAATGTCGTCTTGAGATAATAACAATGCCCATCTAGCCATTCGACCATTCAAGCGTGCGGTGGGTCATGAATACCGATATAGGGTCAATTTTGGATATGACATGTATAGATACGTCCCGCGAGATAGTCCGCATCTTTTGGATGGCGAAGACCAAAGCCAACATTCCTTTTGAATGGGAGGATATCGATATTGACCCTCGACGGCGTCCCTCGAGGTAATAGACCGCTTTGTTAGTGGCCATTGTCATCGTCTGCTAAAAGACACGCGGCATACTACATGCTAGGCGGATGTAAATCGAAAAGGCTTTCTGATTTAGGTGCAACTAACACGGGGATTAGAAAGATATGTCTTGATCTCTTGAATGCCTTAGGCAATCTTCATCCCAAGCGAGCGATACACCTTTCTTCATGAGCTTGAGAATGGTTGACATTTCCCAGATAAATTGGAAATGAATCTGCGAATGTAAGCCAGCGTCCTTGGAGACCACGAAGCTCCCTAAGGCTCTAGGAGGTGGAAGTTCTGGATAGCTTTGATCTTGTCGAGATTCGAGGCGTATACCATCTGTTGTGACCACGAACCCTAGAAACTTGCGCTAGACATCCCAGAAAAGACTTGGTTGGGTTCATCTTCAAGCGATGTGCCGCATTATCTCGAATGTTGTCTTCAAGTCATGCAAGTGATCACCTTTGTGGCGACTCTTAACTACTAAATCGTCTACGTAGCATTCCACTTGTTTTTAGTAAATGTTTTGGAAAATAGTGGTCATGCCGTTGGTATGTAACCCAGCGTTCTTCAAAGAAAGGCATAAGCGTATAACGGTATATTCAGGGCGGTGTTGAGCGGTGTGCTTTCGTCATCGGGATGCATTTTGATCGATTGTACCACGAAGCCATCCATAAAGACATCCTCTCGAATCCACATGTGTTGTCGATGATAATGTCGTAATTGGTAGAAATCGTCTTTCGGACATGCGCATTTACGTCTCGGTAATCAGCATGCGGTCGGATCGTCAGTTTTTCTTTACCACGGGTACTATATTTGCTACCGGTCGGGATCTTTGCACTTCGGATGAACCACCTTAATCTTCTCGATTTCTTTCGATGGCTTTCATGACTGAGGGAAAATGCGTCGTTGTTGTTGTTTAACGGTTTAGCTCACGGCTTAATGTTAAAGATGCATGGCCACTTGAGGGTCTAAACCGGCATATCTTCATAACTCCATGCGAAGACATCGATATATTCTGTACCAAAGCGATAAGGCTCTCCTTTTCTTGGTCAGTCAAACTATAAACTTATGAATATGGGTTTTGGATTAGATTAGTCCCCATATTTATTTGGATTATTTTGTCATCGATGGGTGGTTCCGTTGTTCAAAGCGATGTTCCCATTGCATTCCATGTTGGCTCATTGGATCTTCCATAGTGGTAAGAGATCATCTTCTTGGATCTTATCGGTGAGTCATATTGACCATCAAGGACTTAAATTCATGTCCTATCTTGGCGTGAGAATCGAGGAAGTTGCTTGAAGATGAGTGATCGACTCACCCTCGGTCATAACATGCCATGAGTGCGTGACTCATATCCCACCCTTCGAGTTTATGATAGTAATCATCGGTGGCCTTAGGGACATAAGCGGTCGGATCGGCGTTTGATACCTTTCAGTAGTTTAGCCCTTCTTTGTGAAGGAAGTCATATCCCATTTTCTTCATCGGATGTTTAGCGGTGTGATATGAAATTGGGGTTCTTTTTCTTTGGCGGTTGTTCCACCTCGACTTGCAATGGTTTGTTGACTGCCCAAGATAATGTCTTCGACCATTATTAGGGGCGGTATCACAAAAACAGCTTGTGAAGAATTAAAGTGCCTTTGAGTTGTCATAAATGGCGAATGGGCATGTGCACGAGTTGATAGCCGTGGAAGAATTTCGACATCAGTCGATTATGACTTTTAACACCGGTCGTAAGCTAAATCATAATTTTCATTAAAATCGACCATGTAGTCATCGGGATCATTCGGTCGATTACAAAGGGTTTTACATCATTGAAAACAACACCTTGTTGGGACTCTATGTCGACTTCATTTCATCAGTCCGTCCTCATCTTGGTTCATCGGTTTGGCCTTCCTCAAGGTAGTGGGCGGAATCAGTAAAATAATTCTCCACACCTTTGAATGGTTGCCTTTCGCGACCAATGTTTTAACCATCCCTTCTTCATCTACATACTTCATGCATTGATGTAGCGTAGATGGGGCGATCAAATTTTCATGGATCGAAGTCGACCCGAGAGCAAATTGTAAGATGTATCTGCGTCGATGGCGTAGCGGTAACATCGTCTTCAAGTCTCAATTTGGCATTTGAGTTTGATCTTGCCCAGGGCGAATTTGTAGTATTGAAGCCGGTAGTAGTCGGTTGTTGCTAACTTAGGTCGCGGTATCAGATGTTGTATAATTCTCAATGGGATGATACTCAATCGAGATCGAGGTCAACTTGAGCTCGGTTGATTCGGACGATCCGATATAGCGATGAAGTACAACGGCCTATCATGCTTTGGGTTCTTCACTTGCATGTCCTCGATGAAAAAGTAATGCAAGGTATTGGCCCTTTGAAGACGATGACATTGGGCACAAATACATTGTCCTTTTAGGGAAATGGCGAGGCGGCTTCATTATCGCCGGCGCTTCTCATGAGCTTCTCACAGTAGATTGAGAGAGCAAGAGCTCAAATAAAGTAATTCGTAGGGATGTTGGAGAGTTGGGCTAACTGCGTCGGCTGGAAAGGAGCCTTTGAAGTTTCAGCATGTCCTTCTGAGTGCTTTGTTGTAGCGGATCTCCCTTGTCTTGGACCCACCGTGGCTCCTTTCTTTGCTACATCGGTTACCTCGGGGTACTCCCTTAGGAACTCTTTTCGCCTCGGGTGTATGGCCCAGTACGGACGTCGGTAGGGCGGTTTGTTCTTCGATAGAGTCATTGACTTCGCTCCTTTTCCGGCCTTGGCGAGGTGGCGTTACAAGACTTCCCTTCGACTTTGAAGAAGTCCATTGTTCATCGATAACAAGTCGGGATGAACCCACATAATTAAGCCTTTCGGTAGTGTAAGGGACCATACCTTGTGCTTCCGCATTTGGAGATCAAAGTTCACAACGGCTTACGCTTGATGGATCGGTTTTACAGATCACGCAGGAATTCATAAAATCGCCAAAGTGGAGGCGACCATGTTTCGAGACACCTTCTTTTGATCCTCAGCGAGTCATAACACTGCTTCTAGCAAGAACTGGATCTTGTCCTTCAATATGTAACATGACCCGTCGGATGGTGTACCATTCGATGGTACATCGATATTTTGGATCATCCGTCCTTGAAGCTTCCTCGGCTTCTTTATTTAGGAGCGTGATCTTGTTCATTTTAAGTAAAGTTTTGAGGATTGGGATAACACGGTCATCCTTAAAATCATACTTCTTAGGGGCGTTGTCGAAGCGTTTGATTTACGCTTGAAGGATCTTGAAGTAGGTTGGGCTTCCTGACTAGAGTCTCCTTCCCTTGATTGCTTTTGAGGAGTAAAATTATTACGGTTACCCCTTTTTAGGGGCCGAGTCACGAGGTTCCTCTGCCTCGATCCTCTTAATCATGTTTTCAACTTGTTCGCCTTGCCTCACCAATTCTTTCCAAGAGTATGCCTCAAGCGCACCCATCTTAGAAAGTATGTTGATCGAGAGGTTGGCTCACGCATCAGATGAATGTCGCCGAGGTCGGGAGTGCAAAGACAGTCAGTCGGCAGCGAGCGTCTTGGAGGACTCCGTTTTGCTTTAGGCCGACAAAGTGGCCATAGACACCTCGGTGTCATCATCGTCGGGCCATAAAGAGTCTTTGCGAGATCTTTCCAGAGTTGATAGAACCGGGCTCTAACCTTGGAACCACTTTCGAGGCGACTCCCTTAAGTGCTAATGAATAATCGGGTCATAATAGGATCATTACTCGTTATATGCCGGTTTGCTTGAAGTAGTAGATGTGCTATGGCGGAGAACTTTTAGTCGAGCGCACTGGTCGCGGCTTGAATTTGGAGGATATGGGACATCGTCATTCTATAGGATATGGCCTCGCCACCCCACTCCTTAGATTGTCCTTGGAGTTTGAGCATCCAGTTGCTTTTGGAAATCCGCAATACATGATCTTGCTCTTTTTATGCGCGGTTCGATTACGCCCGGATGACATCGAATGGACATCGTGATTCCTCTCGTAGTCTTCTTGCTTCGATTTGGATCCTCCTTCGTCCATTTTCTTCTTGCCCACAAGTTTCTCCATCATCATCTCTAGCGCTGATAGATTCTTGTTGTGCAAGAATAGTAGCTGTTGCTCTTCTATTCTTCGTGTCATCTCTTCCTCTCGTTAGGCCATGAGGACATGGCACAGTCCTTGAATGTCGGTGTTGAAGGTTGAGGCAGTAGCAATGCCGAGTTCTCATGTTCTTGGTACCCCGGCCAATTGGCTATAGTCAAGCGGGATTGGCGCTCGATGCGAGCGGGTGCTTCTATAGGCCTTGGCTATTGATTAGCACCTCGTAACCACAGAGAATATTGAGGGTCGGCGACTCGGACTTCTGTTGAGGTCTTGCTCACGCCTCTCCCAACCATGTTGATAGTCACTCCATGACCATCGCGGGTTGCCGCTTTATGGTGGAATGCGCCGTGCGGTTGGCGGATCGACAACCGCTCAAAAGCGTCGTCGATGAACATTGGCGCGCATCGGCGAAATAAGCTTCTCCGGCAACAATGAGATTGTATATGACTAGCATGCGTTTGCGAGTGAGGTAATCCGAAGATCAATAGTGGGTGTACCCCATTGATTACGGAAGGCGAGCCTCATGAGAGAGGCTTCTGGATTGAGTTTGCTCATATACCCATTCGGAGGTGGTGAGTTATCCTTAAGATATTTTCAAGAACTTCTGGCAAAATAGGGAATAGTTTATACTATATACCTTATTGGAGTAAAATAGGAAATAGTTTATACTCATTATACCTTATTGGAGTATCACGTGGGAGGAAATTGGGGGTTGTCGAGTTATCCTTAAGAATATGAAACTATTCTCGGGAACTTCGACAAAATTAGGAAGCAGTTTATACTCGTACACCTAATTGGAGTAGGATTAGGGTTCGCTGCTTCGAACCATATGAGAATTGACCCCGATGGGTGGCGACCTCGTTGTAGAATCGAAAAATGTTTATTGATTGAATGAATGTGTTACAATCAAATTCTCGATTCTGAGAGGAAGAGGAGATTGATTTGACTCCTCTTTTGTATGGGTTC